>STHB01013350.1:0-13302 GCA_018908115.1 Anopheles rivulorum | reverse complement strand
GTCAAGTGCAGCGCAAGGGCGGACAAATTTGCTCCTAATATTTTATCCACCTTTCGGGTTTCGGGGGATCGGATGCCCAGCTTTCGGGTTGGAATGCCGTCAGCACTAGTGCTTCATCCGCTTTCCGCCGGCTGACACGGTCCCGGTCTCCCGGTTGACCCAAATTCCATACCCAACAGCAAAGGGGGGGTGTCCCTTTGTGGACGACGAAACAAGAAACTTACACTATCCCATCCCGTCGAAAAGGTCACTCAATGTGTTTTAGTCGTATTTTCGTTGTGCCCGATAAGTACGGGGTGGCTGGCTGGCGAGCCCGTATCCGATGATCACGGGGCTGGTTTCACGTTCGCCGCCGCACCGTTAAGGGAAGGAAGGCTGTATCGGAGTGTTCAATTTATGTAACAAGGTCTAGGGCAAGTAAATACAAACTTTTGCATAGTTTTCGGGGTAAAGTTGCTTGCTTCAGGGGGAAAACTTTTCCAAGCGCTCCTTTTTTTTGGGTCCAATACCGTTTCGGCCTGGGCGGTTGGCCACCTTCACAAGTAAGATTGCATCCTTTCCATCCAGCCCGCAATGCTTTAGCCTTTCGCGCGTACAAGTGCGGTCCGTTCGTTAGACGGTGGCCGGATCCGGTTTTTGCAGTATTTATTGCGCCCCGGAATTTGCTTACATAAGTACATTCCTGGCGCTCGCCGTTGACGCGTGTGTTGTGAGCTGGATTGCCCCAAAATCCCTTTACATTGCTTGCTTGCTTGTTTGCCTTGCTTGGCCAAGCACCTGCTGGTGCTGGTGAAACATTTCGCTGCGTCATGAAATCTTGCAACAACAACAACAACAACACACAGCAGGAGGTGGGGGCACTCGAAATCCCGAAACTGTCTGCACAAAGCATCGGAAACCTTAAGGCCCGGTTAAGGCTTACGAGTGGCAAGATAAGTCTTTCATTTACGTCTTTCATCCCCTTTTGTTATGCCAAGCTACGCCGGACGTTACGGGTACAATGAAGTAAAAAAAAATGGTGTTTTTCAGTGTCTTCATCGACTTCGTCATTAAATGGAGACCTTTGCCGAAGCTTCATGCAAAGAGAGAGAGAGAGAGAGAGAGAGAGAAAGAGTTTGAAACTGAGATACATCTTACGGGGGACAAACATAAATGGATGTTATTGCTGATTGGAGAAACTATTTGCAATGAATAGAAGAAAAGAAACAGAAAAAAAGAAGAAATAAGAATAAGAAAACACTATTGTCAACACATACACACACACAAATAAGAGAGTGAGAAACAGACAAACAAACGAACAAAATGTACGAAAAAAAAAAACGAAAGAAGAAAAGGGGATCACATTTTCCAGTTGCCTTCCCGATGTCAAATGATGTGCTCGAACCGTGCATCAAACATAAAAAAAGCTGCAGAAAATCGGTTTACAACTGATGTAACTTGGTTGTTTTTTCTCTCTCTCTCTATCTCTCTCTCTTTCTCTCTCTTTCTCTCTCTCTCTTTTGCTTGATGTTGTTATTTCATTTTTCAATAGCATTTAAAAATATATACACACACATTCAACGTTCAATTCTCCGTGTACGAAATGGATGGAAGCCCGATGTTCGAACCTTTAACCTTTTCCCGCAATCAAGCATCTTGATTTCCGATGCGCCTGGATGAAGATGTTCTGGACCGTGGTGTACCCATGGCAGCCAGCCCGCTTCGACAATTCACAAAACGGGCGAAGGTGAATTTTTGATTGGATGGCACCAATGCGGAACAAGTTGCGTATAAAACATGACAAAAACGGGGCTTCATGTTTTTCTTTTTGCTTGCTTGCTTGCTTGCTTGCTTCGGAAATCAATAACCATTCCGTGTGTGTGAATGGTTCTTCCTGTTCACTGTTACGTTTTGTTGCTTTTTGTTTGTGTTTTTTTCTCTTGGTAATAAAATTATGCTTCCCCTTCGAAAACAGCTCGAACCGTAATGCTAATGACGTGAATACATCAGGTGATTAAGATAAACTTATCGCTTGTTTTGGGAAGGGATCGTCACGTACCCATCAGCTGGGACCGGTCGGAAAGGCTGAATGGGAAATTAACCACTAATCAAATACACCCTTAACATGTGTGAGTGTGGTGGTTTGGGATTCTTTTTTGTGCCTTCCATCCACCGCAACACATTTTGCAATATATCATAATGACGTTAATTTAACCACGATCGATACCCATCGGCATCGGATAAATGAATTAATGGCCAGAGCAAAGGCCAGATGGGCAAATTTGCAGCAATGACTGCATTTTTAATGCCTCATTTCCAATTACGTTTGCGGTTGGGTCAGGCTGGGTTTGGGCAAGGTTAGTTGACTGCAAATGATGTCAATGAATGGACGAGAGCCAATCGGTCGCATTGCTCCAGCTTCACTTCACTAGCCCACCGGAGGTGCTGACCGGATGGTGATAATCGCTTGATAATGGTTGTAGCTTTTTAGCGAAAAACGTTGCTTAAAATCTGCCCAGCGTTTGGTGCGAAGCTGCGAAAAAGTGAGGTGAAATCAATAAAAAGCTGCCACATTCTAGCTCATGTCACGGGGATCATGGGGACTGCCGGTTCGAGCAAACGGTTCCAGCGTCATATGTTTTTCGAGCTTTTTCGCCCGAAGTTTTGTTTATTTGTCCGTTGGCAGCATAAGGTTTGCGAACGGTGGGACAACATTTGCCGAGCCGAGAATTTCTTGGGCGTGTTTCGGAACCGGGGGGCTTTTGTGTTAGCCAGGCCTAATGCCTGTTTATGAGCGCTTCTGTTTAGGAAAGAGAAACGTCTGGTTTAATGGAAATTGAAAATCCATCCTTCGTTCTCGGCACGGGAACGTTTTACCGGCCCGTTTAATATAGCCATGCAAAATACATTATTAAGCGATCAGAGCTATAGGATGAGCAAGACGAATTTCTTGTGTCCTTTTGTTTTGTTTTCTTTATTTTTGCTTTTTTTTTTGTCTGATGCCGCAGGTAGACTGCGGATGGAATTAACCTTCTGCGAAAGATAATAGAGTTAAATGCACCAAACGTAAAACAAACCCAACCGAAACCGGATAAAATGGGTTGTGCTTGAAGATGCACATAAAAGAAGACTGTTTCCCCTCCCTGTTCTTCGTCATTTCCATTTACTTCTTTTTGTTTTGTATTACGGTTGTGCATTAAAGTAATGAGTTTTCATAGAATTGTTATTGAAGGAAGAAGATATTCTTAAAACACTTAAACATAAATATGATATAATAATTGTACGATATATACGACAAAGGTATAGGTTTAAGGTAAGTGGTTCTAAAATTTCGGAAATAAGTTATAAAACCAGTGAGAACATAATAATACTTAAAAGCAAATACGGTAAAACAGTATACAAAGTGATGATATAAAACTAATAAGATTTTTGATTTAACAAATTACTCATTACCATGCTAAAGCAAAGCAAGACGAATTTATAAATGAATCAAATGAATAGAAGAAAGTAAAACAAATCTTAACAAAAACATAAACATAATTGTAAACAAGAAAAATAAGTATATCTTGCAATAAATTATCAAAACATAAAATCAATCAATACAAATGAAAAACGAAAATGAAATAATTAACCTGCAAATGAGTAATTAAACAAACAAACGTTAAAGTAACAAACAAATAACTAATTAAATTTCAGAAATTAAGCACTCTACATGTTTTGTTTCTGTTTCTCTTTTGCATGTTTTTTACGTTAAGCAATCTTCTTATATTTAACTGCACTTGATTGCTTTTCAATAAAGCAAATAACAAACCTAGAAAGAAAGAAAAAACGATCAAAAAGCTGTTCTTACCTGCGATGGGAAGCGATGCAAATAGGATGTAAAATTATACACAGTTGCGGCAGGATTTGCCAAAGATCAAAGGCATATTGAAACAAACATCCGATTGCCGCTCTAATCTTTCACCCTCACCCAGTAGGCACCTCCCCTCCCCCTGCCCCCCGTTTTTCCATTACAGGTCGCTTTGATTCCCACCCCGGACCCACCACGGAGTTCGTCCGAAGTGTGGGCGGAATGAAATTGGCATATTAATTCTCAGCGATAGAATTTCTTCGAACCACTCCTGGCTAAGGGCACTTAAGGGTAAAGGAACTCTAGAGAGCGCTACGCTAGCGCTTCGTGCACTCGATGCCGCCAGGTGATTACGAAACTTCAACGTGATGAAAATCCCACGTCCTTTAATTTGATTACGAAATTAGTGGATCCGTGTATATGTGTACTAATTATCACGAGTGGGTACGCGGGCAAGTTTTTAAGGGTTAGTTTGTGATCTAAGTGTTATTAACCTTGTTTTTACAATGCACAAAAACTTCTTCGGGTTGTTGGTAATTGTAAGCACGCACAATTTCCACGACGCCACTGAATGATCGATTGTGGAGAACAATTAGTGATTACCATTTTTTATGCTATCAAAGAAGCGAAAATTCTGCGTATATTACAACAGCTAGAATAAACTTTCAGCTACGTGTTTAACGTGCAACAAAACAGAAATGTTTAAAACTTGATACTTTATAACACCAGCACGAAGTGAGGCAGGTAGTACGTGGAACGAACAAAAGAAAACAAAAGCCAAAAGGTAGCGAAAGGAGTTTGGAAAATAAAGTTTCAAAACCTCGCCCCACCCCGTGCATAAAGATATTTGACACTGTTTTACATTAAAGCAAGGGATCATATTCATGCTTCCCAGAACGCCCAGGCCCTTGTTGCCTTCCCTGGCAACAAAGAAAAAAAAAAGGTGCTCACCATGACCGAAACGACATTTTATTAAATCTATCCACAATATGCCCCGCACGCCCGTACGTACGTAGCTTTATTTATATGCAATCGAATTTCGTACCAATTTATAAAAACGGCAATACCGGTGGCCGGAAAACCATCGAAAGTATGCGAAAGAATGGCAACGTGCCTCACGTTTCGTCCAACTCCCGGGACGATATCGGCCTTTGCCTTAAAACAGTCTCCACCGTGAGAGACAGAGAAAGAAAGAGAGAGAGAGAGAGAGAGAGACACGATAATGCATGATAAGCAGAACGATTGCTTACGGCTCTTGCCAACCGTGCAGGGTGGTTTTTTTGTTCTCTTCACTTGCGCCCGTGTTCTTTGTGTTCATTGGTTTTGGCGTGGTTTTGTTGGCCCCAAAATAATAGTCCGAAGGGCTCATCAATATTCATGCGGCGTCAAATGGTGGCGCTGTGCAGGAGAGCATAGATAATGTCCTTCAGTTTCAGCTGTTTCCGCCCGCCACGGGTGACGAACATTAGACGACCGCCATTCATACGACGCTTCGCCGACACAGGCGTTGACGTTCGCAGCACGGGCCGTCGCGTATACGCGTTCTTGCAGTAATCACTTTCACCGCGCCCAGCACTCATTATTACCAGTTACCCTCCCCCCCCTCCTCCTCCCCCTCCCCCCGGCGAAAAAGTGGGAATTTTCTTCAGCATTCTGATCAACATTGAATGGGACCGCTGAGTATATGGTTACGATGGGGCAGAGATGTGATTACCATGTTGCGTAAAATGTAAGATTACTTTATACAGTCGACTGCCACCGTTTCCTGGTATAATCTGCCCATGTCCCTTGATTATGTTCCCGTGAAACTCCCACAGACGATTAGCGTTAATCGGCACGATCCGGTATCGGTACGAACAAAGGGCCCAGTTTTCGGGAAACCCGTCGCGACTGTCACCATTTACAATTGTGATCTTTTCCTTTTCCTCAATATAGTTTTTAAAATTAGCCGATAAATGAATGTTAAATGCAAATTGGTTTGCAGCAAAATTTTAATTACCGCTCTTGCATAATGCAGGGTTTTTCGTGTTCAAACATCTTGTGTGTTAAAATGTTGGAGACATTTTTTTACTAGATTAATTGGAATGTGATGAATTAGATGAGGAATCCGTAACACTTTTCAGAAGTAATTTGTTGGTGAAATTTAGGAATAATTTAAAGGCAAACTCGCTGTCGTCAATTTACTCGTTCGCTAATTTTGTGTGCCTTTGATTCTAACGTTTAATAAAAGGTAAATTGAACGGAAAATTTCGGGAAAATCTTTGGCTTGGATGTAAGTTTAGAGCAAATATCCAGTCCACCAAAAAAGAAAGAAACAAAATAGTTTAATCGACTCTTTAGCAAGTCATTCGTTCATCGGCACCGCAATGATAGATTCGTTTCCTAACTAACGAGGTAGTTATTTCTAATGAAATTGGCATGAGCATGATCGTTTTACTCGTTTACTCTTTGCATTGGCAGATTGACAGATCAGGTCCGACTGTACCTTCCAGTACCAGAAACCATTGCAAGTGATTATTTCGAAAAAGCTGTTCTTCTAATTTTTATTGACCAAAGTTACTTGCACATATTCCAGTTCAACTTACAAACGATCCAAAAAATAACGTCATTTCAACCTGAGTTGGAAACCCTGCAATGTTTAAACACACTACCCATCTCCGTTTAATTGCGCTTTAATTGTGCTTGAAAGCTTCCGCTCCACATCAAAGCTTGCGGAATTTCGTTTGCCTTTTTGCTCTCTTTTCCTTACCATTTTCGTTGCCATCATCAACAGAGCAGGCGGTGTGGATTGTATTACGGTAGCAACAAAAAAAACCGCCCAAACCAAAATCACAAAATGGTTACTTTTCTATACAGCAAACGCTGCTGCCATGACAATTAAAACGCTTTGTCGAATTGTTTATTCGCACTTGGATCGCAAACAAATTGAGACCGCAGCGCATCCAGGCTAAAGCGCTGCAGAGAAACAATTTGTGGCGCGTTTGTTCCATGTTTTTTTTTTTAAATTTTTGGCAGCAACTTGCATCAAGTAAACAAAAACCCACCCCGGTGTGGGAGACGAACCTTTGGTGGTTTATGTGCATTTTTTATGGTTTTCCCCTCACACTCCCTATGTTTTCCGCACTTTGCATACGAGCGGAGTAATTAACTTTCATCCCACTCCCGGGATGGTAATGAAAAAGAAGCAACACACACACACACAGCAAAGTAGGCGACGGGGTGGTAGTAAACCATCTCCAGACAGCTTAATCTCGCACGAAAATCCCGCACACAGATAAAACACGCGAACTCGTAACAAACAAACAAAAAAAACCCCATTCAATTGCACCAATTTTTGCACGATCCTCGAACAGAGAGGCTCAGTTAAAATGGGTAAATGGAAAAAGATTGAAGCAGCCCGATACGGTGAGTCGAATGTATCAAACGGAAAATTTATTATGCACCCATACTACAACTGGCCAGCATAACGTAGAAAGGATTATCGCCAATCCTATGGAAATTATATAATGCGCGCGCGTGTGTGTGTGTGTTTGGCTGTGTGCTTTACTATCGGATGAAGGATAATCCATTCTTTATGGTACGGCACACGATACAAATTGATTGCAAATGGTGCTGTTTTATTTATTATGCACAGCGAGGAGAATGGAGTGCGCGTTCCTTTTCCGTTGATATGTTGAAAAATTTATTGTCTGTTGCCTAACAGTTCCCATCGGTACCCATTGCTCATTAAGTTTAGTTAACGTTGACGATGGAAACTGATTTTTTTTTAATCAGTTTTAATGTAAATTGCTTTGTCTCACAGACTCGTTTCTACCTTTTATTGCGAACGATACAAATATACCCTTTCTTGCAGCATGAGTTTACGCAACCACACCACCCACAAAACCCACACATACACACACACAGATGTAAGACCCCATCAATGTTTTAAAATCCCTTTTACCGAAGCGTAACTTTAGCGAGTTATTGTACACCGTCGGGAACCGGAGAGCCCTGTGATCCGTACACGATTGGCGTACACGAATGCGCATCGAAACTTTACGGCAACGATAGCACATTTCGGTGCGTATGCGTGTGTGCGTACATGTGAGTGTGTGTGTGTTTGGGCAAAAAGTTTGCATCAGGCATCGATAGGCAGATTAAGACACTATGCGCAAAGTTACCGTCGCTGTCGCTGAGATTTGCTGTACCGCCGGCCACGCCACTCTTACCTTGTGCTGGTGCAGAAAAGTTAAGTGCGGGTTAACATTAGAGGGGTGGTAAACGAAACTTTAACCCAACCCAAACTCCCAACCCGGTTGATGATTTTGGGCACGTTGTGGCATTTGTGGTAAGCCGCGAGATAAATGAACACATTTTTTGCGCCATACAAACGCACAAGGTAATCGGAACGGTAATTTACGGCAAATCGAAAAGGGATGATTATGTGTTTTTCTTCAACAATAAGAGTGGAATGTCGATTATCCGGAGCTTGATTAATCGGGTTTGTTCGGATTAAACATCAGCTTCAAAATGACATTTGTAAAACCGGATTAAGCTTTTGCACAGCATTATTGACGTCGATAAAAATTAATGTTTTTCTTTGTACAGTTTTAAATTTGCGCTAAGCACACCCCTATTTCATTATGATATAAGGCAATAGCTTTCAGTCAAAGTCTTCTTGTGTTAGCAGATGTTCTTAAGGACATTACGTTCCAATCATGAGTCACGCAAATTAAATAAACCTCATTTTTATATAATAATAAAGAAATGTTAAGAAAACAAAGGTATGATCCCGTTGTTGGAGCTTCAAACGTTTTTTCCAACTTCAAATATGGCTTAAGGTACGAAAGATCAATTATCCGTGAAATTCGATTAACCGGTTTGCTGTTGACAGATGCCCGAATAATCGACGTTAATAAATTTACTTCTCTCTCTCTCTCTCTCTTTGGCTTAACGACCTGCTCGGTCATGCCAGCCATCAAATGGCTTACTAGACTATTAGATACCACGTAGTTGCATTGTCAGTGCTCACTACGGGGGGACGGTCCGAATGGGATTTGAACCCGGTCCGGTCGTGTTAGGGACTAGCGCCGTTGTCAAATACACCACCGAGCCGCCCCTTAATAAATTTACTTATAAATAATTATTTATAACAATGTAAAATAAAAATAATTTAAAAATATCCGTAATAATATAACAACACAGCTTAACATTGGTACTCAAACCGTATCGAAAATGTCTAATATTTCACCAACCTGGTATCCCTTTCTTCGAAACATTATAACAAAGCAAATCCCTAACCCACACAGTAGGCTTTGCGCATGTAAGTAGCTATCCATGCGTGCGTTATTTATGGAAGCTTCTGAAAGGCTGTGTTTTCCTTTCAAGCTCTTCTACTTCCAATGACCCTTTGTAGGAAGTTTTACGATTTTGTCGTGCGTCGTGCTTTGTGTTTCGCACAGCTTTCTTATGGTCGCGTGGGAACGGCTGCATACGAGGGAGTGTACAATTTTTAAGCTTATTTTATTAGACCTACCTAAGTGCTTATTTCTGTTATTTATATTCTGCCGGAACGGGAAATCTTTTAAGAAATCGTTTATGTTTGTTGCTGTTCTACTGTTCTATTTTAGAGAAAAATATTTTTTTCTCAAGCTTCAGAGAAGAAAATTTAAAAGTTTTGTTAGTTTAATTCAAATTACTGCACAAAACGTGTTATCAAACTAGAATCATTTCCTTTTAAGCCTGTTTAAAAGATTGTTTGAATGTTTGAAGTAGAAAACCAATCCTTCTTTAGAGCGCTTTATTCGGATTCTATTCCGTTTTAATATTTTCCACTTTTATTCATAATTATAGTTTTTTGTCTTTATACCTTTCTTTATTTATTTCTTTATTCTTGTTTGTCTTTATTTGTTTATGCCTTTATCTATTTATTTCATTTTAAATTTATTCGTTCATTCAAATGTTTATTGTTTCATTATTCAATTTGTTAGCTTATCTTTAGTAACGTTTATTAAACAAACTTTTGTGCAATATAAATAATTTTATCAAACTATTGAACTATTGAACGATGTTATGTTTGTTTGACAAACCCTTTTTTCCTACTATTCTTTCTTCTTTACTTATTCATTGTTATAAAAAACATGGGAAATATGATGAAATGTTGCTCATCTTTAATACATGACAATTACAAACAGGAATTACATCATCTTCCTAGTTTGGCTTTAAAATTTGTAGTTAAACACCACCTGTTCATTTTACCCAATGCTCACCCACAGTAAATCAAGCTCTACGAGTAGTAATTGCTATTCAATTTCCCAGTGTATAAACACCTTTCTTAATAGAGAAACCATTTCAAACCCGAACAGTTTGGGCATTGTTTTATTCATTACCATTCCGTCGGGCACATAATATGTAGCGCGGTCACACCGGCATATTGTGCTGAATGGCAAAAGCTAGTCCGGAAGTACTGTAAAGCGCTGACATCCGGTTTGCAGCACCGTGTGGGAACGGAAGCAATGCATCAAACATTTACCAATGCCACACGACATCAGTCCGACCTGCTTCCGTACAGCAGCACAATGGATGAAAGGACTTCGCTGCACATGCACATCGGCCGATGTCGTGCCGAGGTCAAAACGCCACGGTCGATCGATTCGCCCGGCTGGTCAAACAGCAAATAAAGCTTTATTAATTGTAACCCGGCAGAAGCTGGGCTTGGACTTGGACGGTCGGTGAGGGACAGAATACAGTGACAGCAGTTGATTGATGTTCGCAGGAAGTCATCAGCGATAAATTGTTTGCTATCATGTGCAGCGTGACATTTAGGACAGGTATTTTACGTCCACTATGTCCACTGAATTCCGCGCGAAACTGAACCCAACGCGCGAGGGACGCAATGCGATGGACGAACGTGGGATGGCGAAAGCGAAAAATAAACATTCCTTCGTATCCTTTTTTCCGGGTGTTTAAACCTACCACTCAATCAACGCGTAGACTCGTTCTATCGTAGACAAATAATTTCTCTACCAAACACAAACAAAGCAGCCCAGCCGCTTTTTGACGTTTCGGATGTTTCAGGCTCAACATTATTTGTAAAATATTAATACGGGTGGGGTGGGGGGGGGGGGGGGGGGGGGAGTAGCAACATGTTTAAACTACGGCATTGTAGAGTAAATATTAAAATGTTTACGCTTCCCCGTTGTTAATAGAAGTTTCCCGGGACCGTGTCGGCCGTGGCGAATATGAACGCCAAACCGAAAACCCCAAACCATGGTGCTTCATGGTCGGTCGCGTAAAAGCACCGAAATTGGTGTTTACTTTCCGCGTCGATGAGGTCAAATGTTGGTGATTGTTTTTTTTTTGTTGTTGTTCTTGTTGGGGCGGGCACACAAAGTCGACACAAACGCGGAAACTTGTTCGCGCAGTCATCGGGGCAGCTGCAAAAACCGTTGAAGCAAAAATGCCCCCCAGGTACGTGCCGTAAGGGCTCAGCATTATAATTACACCCCCCCAAAAAAACGATTGTGTTCCGGTAGGTTTGTTTTACATCCCGAAACCGATTTCTCGGTTTTTGCTGCCTGTTTTTGTTTTTTTTTTGCCATCACCACCACCACCACCGTAGTTCATTTGCCGGGTTGTGGGTGATCAGTTTTGCGCTCGGGAATTCATATCCGTCGGTTTGTCGTGGGCCGTCGTCGGGTGGGCGTGGGCCGCAGCATGGAAACGCATCGAAGCGCGACGGTAAAGTCTTCAAGTCTCGTCCCGATTCCACGTAATGCGAACCACTTCAATCAGCCCGCGGGCCAGTGAACTCCGTTGTTTGTGTGTGTTTCTTTTTGTGTGGAGTTTCAGACAATCTTCTACCAATCGGGGAGGATGCGTACTTCGTTTCAATCTAGTCAACCATATTTTAATGATGGATTAAAAACCAAAGCTTGCCTGAAACGAACAACAAACCAACAGCAACAGTAGCCAGGATGTGGAGCTTTAAGCTCCATCGCGCTGCTTACCGGATTTGGGTTTGACAGGTTTCTTCCAATGTTAACTTGGATTTTCCATTTGCTTTTCTTCATATTATTGATTATTTGCCTTTAAATTCGTTCTCTTGAAATAAAAAAAAATGGGGAGGAATATGTTGTTCTACTTCCCCAAAACCCGTACCACAAATCCATGTCAAAGTCATGTCGCAAATCCCCACCCATATGGGTGCAATTAATCGATCATCTCTCGACGTCCTGTAATGCGATTGATGATACGTAACCGAATGTCCCTTTTTGCCAGTTGACATTCGTCGACAGTTTAATTACCGCATATCAACCCGTAAATGGCAGGATTGGTTTTGCGCTGGCACTGCTTCACCCCTTAAAATGTCTTCACCGATCGTCAAGACCCAGCCAGTCGGTAAAGGTGCCGCATCTCGGCAAGCGCATCAATCATGGCGCTAAAAGCGACGCCACCGGTTGACTTTTTCCACGTACAATCCATCTGCCTGCGGGCGATCGGCATTCGGCGCCGGGAAACGGTCACCGGCAGCGTGCTGTACGCGGTCAGCTTTTTCACCGTGCTCGTGATGAAGCTGGGCACGGTCCTGTTTGCCGTCAAGCACATCGACGAAATAATGCTGCTGTGCGATTGTTTGGGACCGACGTTTACCGCCTACCTGGGGCTGGTGCGCCAGTACAATCTACGCCTGCACCGGACCGAGGTTTGGCGCATCGTGGACGAGCTGGACGCACTCAAGCGTACGCTGCAGCCGCACGAAATCCGGATCGTACGCAAGTATAACCGCATTGACCGATTCCTTGCGTGGGCTTATTTGATTACCGCCATGTCGACCGGCGTACTGTTCGTGGGCGTTGCCCTCGTGCTGGTCGTCCTGTCCGACCAAGCGGACTGGAAGCTGCCACTGCTGATGGAGTAAGTTTCTTTGCAGTTTTGTTCTACTTTTTTCTTTGGTTTTTGCCACGACGAAATGGTTAAAAGCTTTTCTTCTCTTCACTCGCGTCACTCTTCCCACGCCCGGTACGGCAGCTTCCCGTTCGATGTGAAACATCCGGTGACCTTTACGATTTTCTTTGTCTGGTGCAGCGTTGCCATATTCTGGGTCGTGCTGGATTGTGTCGCTTGCGATGCTTCGTTCGGGACGTTTTCCTCCTGTCTGGTCGCTCACTTTGTCATCATCCAGAAGCGGTTCGAGTGCCTCCAGTTCGATACGGTCGGTGGCAGCCAGCTCGGACGGCTCATTGAGTACCACAAGCGCATACTGCACTTGTCCGCTCGTGTCATCGATGCGTACAAGAACGTCATCCTGAATCAATTGCTCATCTCGTCGCTGCTGCTGTGCATGCTCGGCTTCCAGCTGGTCATTTCGGCGGGCACGACCATTATGGTGGTTTACGTTGCGTACGGGACGGCCATTACCATACAGGTTACGTACTACTGTTACTACGGATCGCAACTTTATCATGAGGTGTATACATATATATGTCTAA
>STHB01013324.1:0-13312 GCA_018908115.1 Anopheles rivulorum | reverse complement strand
ACAAAAGGGCTTCAATTCAATTAGCGCCAATTTATCGTACCATTAGATGTGCGAATGCGAGATAAGCGTAAGTTGCCCATCATTTATGCTCACAGCATAATCTGACAACCATCAATAACAACTCATTCGGTCGTGAATGTTTTTTTCTCACACTCTAAACACCGCGTATAATGGGACCGCGATCGGGGTCCCACACGAACAAAGCAGAAAGCAAAAATAAATAAATAAAAAACAACCAATCAACAACACACGACCAATGTAGCTGTGCTCAATGGGATACACGGTTCGATGGGTTTTGTGGGTTTGATTTTTTTTTTTCTTCATCTGCTGCTGCTGTTGTCGTTGTTCTTGTTTTGAACCTCGCTTTTTTTACGGTTGTGTCTCATCCGAATCGAACCACAGAAAGTCGTCCATCCACTTGTATCCACTTTTGACGTGGTTCACGTGCGCGACACGTGTGCCATTGGGTGGAAAATCCACTTAACACGCGCACCCCATCAATCGGCGGCAATACCGAGAACGGAGCAGAGAAGCTTATGCATTCATCTTCTTGACTTTAACGCAATGAAGAGGATAGCATAACAAAAAAAAAAAAGGAACACACTCACATCCGAAAGTTGATTTGCATGTGAGCAAAAAAGCAGAACGAAAAAAATCGAAGCAAAACTCAACAGGGAACGATCGCCGGGATAAAACCACGACGAATCGTGCATGGGTGTATGTATCGGTCGCAATTGAGCGCTCGCTTCACTATTGGCAGCTGGTGAAAACGGCCGCATTCATTGGGTGCCGTTCGACCCCGGCAGCTCGACTAGGGTGGTGCTGGGTGAAAGGAAATCATTAGCATTTCGGTTCGCAGGCAAGTTTTTCGATTTTGCTTTTATTCTTTCGTCCTGCTGTGGATATGTGTTTTTGCTGTTGTTCGGTCTTCTGTGCACTTTTTCGTTTGGCGCGAAAGGTCCCACACGGACGAACGCACATCGTAACATCGGTAGCGTTCAGGGAACAGAAGGAAAGAAAGAAAGAAAAAAAGCCAACCGAAGCTGGGAAAAAATCAATCATTCGCACCATCGGGCTCGCAAGGCTTTTTTACACGGTTCGTCCTCTTCTCTGCATTCATTGTGCGGGCGAGGATTGAAAAATTGACCATCAGCGCAAGAAAGCGGCCGAACGGAAATTTACATTTTTGCCACCCCGGCGGATGATGCCCGGGAAGCGGCAATCGCCCCATGAAACATGTAAAATCCATTTAGATTATAAATTTTTCACACCTCCCGCGTGTGCACGGAGTGCGTCGAAGCGTTGTTTGAACAATCTTTTACCCACGAAATAGCTATATAGCTTTGTTGTTCAAATTGAAATGTTTCTTTATTAATTCGTTCAAAGCGGATTCGAGTATAAGTTATGTTTGGTATAATGTTTTCAACTAAGATTCCTAGAAAAACCCAAAGGGAAGAAAAAAATAGCGTTCACTCGAAGATTACTCGTTACGGAAAAGCAGGCTCGTCACTCCCCGATCCTAGGCAATATCAACGCCACCGTACGATTAGCGCTGACAGGTGAAATGCGTCCGAATGCATCTCGCAAGCGCGTTGCCGCCGGAAATGGTGAGAAAATGGTTGAAATGAATTCTTCGGTCCTTCGGTTCCGAAAACCGGCACAGGATGGATGGTAAAGTGAGCCACATCGCACACGGCGATATGCTTTCAAACATAACTTCCACCGCCCCGTTCAGGTGATGTCCGCGCATCATTAACACGCCCGCTTGGTAGCCGTCGGGTGAAACGGAATAACGCAAGCCCCGGACTTTGATTGAGTTCTCGCCATCCGGTATCGATTCAGGAGATGCGCCTGAAATCGGTCGAAATAAGCCCAGTCAGCCCAGTCAGCCGACGCAAAACCAGTCAGTATGTCCGTCAGCGAATTTTACCGTTTACTGACATGGAACGGTTCCGGTGACGATGCACCGGTATCGCTCACTAGTTGGGCACCGAATGTTGGACGCACGGTGCAGCAAACAGACAGGTTAGAGATTGCCTTCTCCCAATCCCAATCGATTCAACTGCCCGGTATCCAGGGCCAGGGACACATGTGTGGACGTGAAGAATCTGGACGGCAAAATGTGCAACTGTGTAACTGTGTGTTTGGATGTATCGTGCAGCGCATATAAGTCAATCGGTAAGTTTTTGATACGCCAAAACCGATGGGAATCTGTTTGATGGTCAAGGGATACGTCGGAGGATAGCATTGTGACAAAGCTGTCGCTGCCTGAGCAACCGTGGTACGAAGCGGTGTCGAGCATTGGTAGTTTTAATTAATTGCAACAATTGATAAGATGACTACCGATGACACAAGCGCCACCGTACCATAAACCGCCGTCGCCGCATGCAGCTGTCGTCGTCGTAAAGTGGGCAGTATTGTGACGAATCCGTACACTAGGCATTAATTTCCCCGGGGATCCATTTATGCTTAGATGAATTAATGCGCACACCGGGAACTTTGATCTGTTGGGGTAAGGGGGAAGGGGGTGTGACGTGTTTGGGACGTGTCTGGGGAGGAGGAGTGGGGAGGAGGAAAGTAATTTATTTTGCACCGCAAAGCACCACTTCGGTGAGCATTTGCTACACATCAGCGGCAGAATTCAATCAACCTTGGAGAATATTGGCTATAGATGGCAGAGTCAAACAAACAAGGCGCAACAACAAACACTATGTCCATGCTTGGAAAGCCCTTTCATGAATCATCACTTTAAAGGATGGGTTGGACACCTTCAATAAGATATTCTCGACGCACTCCAGTGAAACGGGACTAACCGGTACCTTCTTAAATCAAAACACCCGCCCCTTGGATGGGAAAAACTTTTGCTGCCCAGCCTTTTACAAAGCCTTGGCGTTGTAATCGTGAAGAAATACGCCTGTGTACGTTAGCAACAACCAACCCACCTACCAACGGGAACGAATTCGTTTTGTTTCAGGTGCTTTTTGGCGAAAGGTTGCGCAGGGCCAAACACCCATAATTGACAGGTTCGCAGCAAATCGTCAGTGGGTCGTCGCACCCCGTGGTTGGGGGTTGGAAAATTGCGAACGTGGTGGTAGCGGTAGTAGTAGTAGTAGTAGTAGTAATCCTTATCCATCATTGTTACGGGATTTATTCGATTTCTTTGCACTTTTTTCCCCACCTTCAACGCTTAAGTACCATTGCGCCCGCGTGGCATGGCAGCAACAGGCTTTATTGTAAACGATGTGTTAATTTTATGTTCCATAATCCACCCATAAAACAAATGCGGTTTTTTTTTGTTATTCTGGGTGGTGGTGTCCTGTTGGTTTTATCCCGAACTGTGTAAAAATTACTGTGTATAGCGGCAAAGTTTTTTTTTTTTGTTGTTTTGTTTGGTAATTTCCGGTCATCCAGGACCTCATTCTTGATGAAAGTGATTAAGAATCTTGAGCCAGGAAGTGGTGAAGAGGATGTGGTTTTGCACGAGGGAGGTTTGGAATTTCGAAATACGATAGAGAAAGAGCGGGAGAGAGTGAGCGAAGGAAAGAGAGCAAATCTTTCGTTTATTAAATAATAAATCAGCTACCGCTCCTGTCGACTACCAAAGCGAGCTTCTCCAATGCCTATTTGCCCGTGGGACGCTTTGCTTTTCCCTGGAGCTATGATTTTTCATTACTGGAAGCTGTTTTCATCCTGTTATGGCCTAGGCTAGGGCCGGATAAAGCGAAACTCTGACCACCCCGAAAAAAAAGCACGAACCAACACAAACGGGATATTTCCCCGAGGGGAATAAACTTATCGACCAGAACAAACGTTACCGCTGCCACCGGCCATCCTCCGCGGGGTTGCTGCCAACCTTCCCATCCTTAGGGCGCTTCGTCATGGTCACAGTTGTGCTGGGCGTAATTCGTAATCACTACCAACGTTTTAGCTCATCGACGTATTAGTGAGGCGAGACCGCATTTTATAGGATTTGAAAATTTTGCACTAAAATGCCCGACCAGGCTGGCTAAATATCCTACAAAATGGTGCCATTCCGCAACCGGCTGTTGGCAACACACCCTCTCGTCCCCAATGGTCTCCAGCACTAGGTACCAGGCGTCTCCATTCCGTACGATTAATTCGATAACTTTGCAACGGTGTTTGTTCTGTTCGGGACCGCCCCCCTCCCTCACTCCCCACGGGATGATCCCATTAGGCTAATGATGGTGTTAATAATTTCCTATAAACGCAACCAGTATCTTGTGCTTTTAATCGCGACATCGGTCGTGTGATTTGTTACCGATTTTGCAAATAAATTAACCAAAACATCGTTCGTTCTTGCGCGACTGCTATAATCGGTGCCGAGCTGGTGCCGTTCTGGACCGTTCTGGGCCTGAATGCGGAAGTTAAACTCCATCAGCCAACGAGATGGCGATAAAGAAAAAGGAAAAAAAAACACGAAAAACTAAACAAAAACGAAAGGCACGAAAGTTTTTTAATCAAATGCTCTTTGCGGCTCCCAAGTGACACAAATTTAAAACGTGACATGCTGGTGTGATGAACAAACAAACAAAAAAAAAAATAACAAGAGCCAAGCCCTTAGAGAAAATGGATAACAAAGCAATGATTCCGCATTCTTAAGTTGGGGTTTTTTGCATTTGTCAGTGTTTTTTTGTTTTTGCTTTTTTTTGTTGGATGGATTTCAATGTTTAAAACCACGCGGTAAGGCGACAATCAGGCGTCACCCGGAACCGGGCAAAATGAAAATAAAATATAAAATTCACGTTTTCCCAATTGCGTGACTTCGTGCGGTACGAATAGTTTGTGCGCTGGCGGCGCTTCGACCTCCGGCAGAAGCGTGCTGGTGTGCATTACGGAGCCAAATGTGGTGGGGTTTTAAGCACCGCATCTCGCAATGGTGTGCAGGAGATTATTTTTCAAAAATATAAGTAATATTTACTTTGCACTCCGCAGCATCAGAGATTAAAGTGGTGTTTTATAGGCTGTCCATTAGGAGCTCGGGACACACAGCCATCCTCTTAGTGATCTCCGGTAGAAGCGGTAGTGCAATTTAATTTTTTTTTCTTTTTAAATAAAAATATTCCATCACATAATCCTACATAGGCAGGGCACGCGATGGAATGCAGTTTAGTACTTTTCCTTTATGTGAATGTATGATAAATTCATTATAAGCGTACCGGTTTTTGGTTTGTGCCGGGTTTTTGACGATCAAAACTGCTTTGCACATATAAAAGCCACTATCAACAAATGTCACCCATGCGCATCGTTCTCAGGTGTTTTGGAAAATAAAATTGAAACCAACAGCATCCCCCGACTGAGCATTGCAATGCGAAGTCCTATGGGAACACATACATATATGCAAGTAACGTATCGCGATTGTTTCGTCATATGTCAACACACACACGCACACACAAGCGCTTTAGCCTATTTTTTACGCTAAAATAACGAAATCCAACAAAATGGCGCGAAATTCAGTGAATTTCGTTGGAGAATTTTTTTTTTTGCTATACCCTTCCATCCAGCTTTCACCAAGCTCGGATTGTTGGGCAGTGTAGTGAAAAAACGAAGGTAACACACACCGAAAAAAAAACCTGAGAACTGGGGTAAAAGCAACCCGGCCACGCATTTTACGACGATACCGAGATGAGTGAATGCTGGCAAACGTACTCACGGTAGAGATAAATAAATTCATGAATGGGTTTGCAAAAACGCATTACAGTTGCACAATATTTTTTGATAAGATTTACGTTTATGAGTGCGTTGGACGGGGTTGCGCGAAAAGCGAAGGCTAAATGCGTACTGCTGCCAGTGACCGTAAAGTAAAGGAAGAACAAGCAAAAAACAAGCTCACATGAGGTGTGTACATATTTAACATTCATCCACTTTTATTCTGCATAGTTCTGCATGGGACCCATTAACTGGTAACCAAATTGTTACAACATATATCATACGAAAAAAAAAACAAAAACAAACCAAAAAACACCTTCCAAAAACTGAAATACGTATTTCATACTATTAAAATAATGTTTCACGGACACGAAAAAACAGGGAATAAAATTGCAACACGTCGCCATTTTCGCTTGCCAGCTACCGAGAAACGGTGGAAGCACAGGGAAGGACACTTCAATAAATTATATGAAAATATAAAACCACATAATCGCCAGATTTGGGGAACGCTTGAGCCCATTAAGCATGCGGAGGGTTGAAATAAGCGATGCCACTGTTTCATAGCCCCGGTCATTTCAAATTCCACCGTTCCTCTACCAAAACGCGATGTTCAGACAGACGGTTCCGTGCGGCCGTGCTTTGCACACACACACACACACACCGATACTGTAATCTCTAATGATGTCGACGATGGACGATAAAAGTAGCAAAGTTCATTAAATGCCAGAATACATTTGTATGTCATTTCGCGATCGTAACCGCACGATTCACCTGCACCAGATAGACACGGACGCGCGCATAAACAGACGCGTTTGTCGGTAGCATGATGACACAAACGGATCAATAAACATCAGCAGCGAACCAACGGCGGTAACCGAACCTGACCGGCAACCGAGATGGCCGGAGCCGAGCCGGCTGTGGAAAACCGACGGTGGAACGAAACACAAATCAAATCTATATTGCCCAGGAAATGCATTCCGCTCGTTTGGAATCGTTTTGATCGATAATAATGGTCATCAAATTTTGTTGCTCCCCCTTTCCCACTTCCCTTCTGTCCACCACTACCTCCCTCCTCCTCCCCTCTTCGTTCCCATCCCCAAAAACGGGAACCACTTGAGCGCGGTCCAGTGCTGAAATCGATGTCATAATCGGATGAAAATATCGAGCGCGAAATGAAATGTTTCAGCACAAAATCACACGGAATCACCCACACTCGGCCTTCGATGTCCGGTGGAATGTGTACCGTTCAAATTGACCATAAAGAATAACAATCCGTCACACGTGGATGCGAAAAAAAAAATCGGCTTTGCTGCTTTTTCGCAGAAACATTAACCGGAATGGAAACAGGAAAAAGATGAACAAAATACAAAAACAAAAAACCATCGAAAAACATGGAAGGATACGCATCTAAAAAATGAAGCAAAAAATAACAAGAAACAAAGCGTTCCAATCGAGCAGAGTGCAAAAATTTGGACCAAAATCAAAATCTAATCAATTTGTTGCTTTGGCTTAACTTTTTGTTGTCTGCTTTTGGTTTTGTTTGATTTTCAAAGCGAACAAAAAACCTTTCGCTGGTTGGCCGACGGTTGGCGATGCTTCAAATCAAAATAAAACACGCACACACACATCCGTCGGTGCCCATCGAGCCAGGTTTACAACGGCAAATCAGGCTCATTCTCTCTTCGTTAGCATATTCACTTCATCTACTCCATCATTCGGGCATGCAAAGCCGGGCCACTGATTGATTTTGGGAGGAACAAAAGCAGCAGGCCAACAAAAACAAAAAAAAAGGAAGAGCTAGAACTTCTAGCTGGTGTCCCCGTCGGTCCTTACCACAAGGTACATTTTGCAATGCACGGGGAAGTGTTAAGTGAGCTGGAAAAAAAAAGGGGACGAGCATTTGGTAAATTGTGCCTGATTTCTACCGGTGCTAGTCAAGGAACAAAAAAGGGAAAAAACACAACACATTTAAGGACAGGAAATGCCGGACATTTTGGTCCGCTTCGTCGGTCAATCCGATTGTGACAGGGTGCGGGCTAAGCGAGTGGGACCACAGTTATTGGGTTATTTACTTTGATTATGTGTAACACGGTTCTGGTTTCGTTAGACAGTGTTGGAGATGAACGTCAAACTGGCAGACAGTGTGTTAGGACTAATAAGATCCAAATGTTGTGTGGATAAAACAAAACATATTATTCATATAGTAAATGTATTCGTAAAAACATACAACCTTAATGCCATAAAATTAATTTTATTGTTTGCTATAAACATTACCACCAGGAAAAGGATGGTGATTCATCAAACGGTTTAATCTTTTAACATTGCACGAAATGTGCACATTATTTTTTTTTTTTTTTATTTTATGTTAGAACGGAACAGGCCGTATGAGACTAATTTTACCACGTAGCAGGCTAGTCAGACCGTGCTACGGGGGGACGCTCCGAATGGGATTTGAACCGGGTCCGGTCGTGTTAGGGACCTAGCGCCGTTGTCAAATACACCACCGGGCCGCCCCAAAATGTGCACATTAATTTCAGCATAAACTTTATAGCAGAATCATGCTGAGGAAATTACCAAAAACACTTCATATCGTTGTCACTCTTATGTTTTCCTTTTGCGCTCTCTGCGTATATCACACTTGGCAGACAATAGATTTGACAGACACGACAGATAGACAGCGCGTGAGTGTATATTGCATGACGTTGCAAACATTGAAAACATAAGCACTACATATCCCATGTCTCTCTCTCTCTCCCTCTCTCTCACTCTCTCTGTATGAGGGTGTACTAACATAGAAAACCACCGAATGAAACAGAACAAAAAAAAAAATGCAAGCAAAAGGAGTCTTCTGTACCGGCGACGAGGACCCTATTTTCTTTTCGCCGCGGCTTGCAAGATTCCTTAAGGCTGCTGTTTGTGCGGCAAATGCCACATTCAACCGGGTTTTGGTGCCGTGCTCGACGATCCGGTCGCATCTCCGGATTTCGGAGCGCAGACTAATGCAGCAACAAAACATGTACGCGCCGCGACACACGATTCAGGGTAAGAAAGCTTCAATTTGCAATTTATTGCCACAGTAGCAAGCAGTGGGGAATGTGACATTGTGCCCTCGGTGGAACGTATGGTGGCAGCAAATTTGTACCTGAAGAAAAATTATGTGCTAAACATAAAAGGCGAACATACTGAATGATTTCACCACCGCCTGGGCCGTTCCGGCGACAAACAGTGTGACACACATCGACCGAAAGCCACGACTGCACGTAAAAGCATTCCACTCTAGCACGGATCCCTTACTGATCTGTTGGCCTCTTCCCGCAATTTTGTTGACATTCCGGTACGTGAAAGGTGGTGGATGGTGTGGCTCCCGATTGTCCTTTTTTTTTTTGGCATGGCGGTTGATGCGCCCGTTGCACGTACTTCGTGACACGATTTATCGTTTCGGCCATTTTGTTACTGCCATCCATACCGTATCTCATTCGGGACGCGTTCCTTCGTGTGGCGGTTCTTTTTCTTCCTCCCGTCGCTCCCGAAGGCGTGCTTTTTGCTCTCTTTCATTCGAAGCGCTTCAGAGACTACGGCCCCGAAGTAGAAATACCGCGCACAATATTGTGTTCTTTAGTGATTTTTCAGGCAACTTTTGTTCGGCTGCGTCGTGTTCGCAGATGCGATGCGCTACAAAACCAAGCGTGAAAAGCGGGCCAAAAGCGGTGGCTCACTGCACAGTGCAATGAAATAAGCGAGTGAAGCTAATAAATTAGAGCGCCCATCACCACTTAATGGAAGCCGCAACTGGCAACACGAAAAGGTACTTAAAGCTTAACTGTTTGTTGCACTTTTAAATGTGTGCTTTGCAGTAAAGTAGTGTTCCACTGTGCGATGAGAGATAGGGATAGGGTTTGCGGAATGATGCGTTCGTTTTAATACAGTATTGATGTATACATTTGCTATAAAGAACTATTCGATCCACTTTTCTTTGAAGGCCCTCAAAGGACGAATTCTTTTTTTTATATTTAAACCAGCAGCACGAGTGGCAGCTGAACCAAAAACGCATAAATTGTCCGAAAAATGTTTCGTCAGGAATCTGGTACAATTTCCACCGATCGGACCCGCTGGTGGATAATGCCTAACAGATCCAAATACCTTTGCAAAAACCTGGGTCGTGCGTCCCGTCATGTGGCCGAGATTCAATTTCTGTGTGTGTCACAGTACAGTATCGGGAGGAGAACGAGGCGTAGTTCCTCTCCCACCCCACTCCAAAATAAAAAAAAAAAACGCCCAACGTAAGATGTACGCCCCACAGGTACGCCACACCAATAAAATGTGCAAAAATTCCTCCTTTGATTTATGAGGCACGCAATGAGATTGCGCTTTGAGCAGACCGCACCACAAGAAGCGAGAAGCGAATATCCCATTCCCTGTGTGTGTCTTAAGGGCTTGCTCGTTCATTTTTGTTTTTTTTTGTTGTCCCCAAGCTTCTTTTTATCGGCTTAGTGCCGGCTATTTACGAGGTTTAATCGGTACTGATTCATGTTCACGAGCGCAGGCAGTAGTGTGGCCTGGTAGAAAATGATACGGTGGGCCATACGTACGGCACAGGTGGTGGTTAAAAAGGTGGCAGTTTGGGTAGAGGGGGTTGCGGAATCGTTTGCTGTCCTACACCTGAACACGGCCCCATGCCACGTCCAATGTTTGTTTGACGCAACGAAAATTCAATGAGAAATTTATGAAGCATTGCTCAATTACATTTTGCAAAAAAAATGTAGGAAACCGTTGCTGAAACAAAACGAGCTTGCTTGAACAAACAATTGTACCGAAACACGGTTGGCAAATAAAGCGGTAAAGCGTACAGTTAGCCATGTTAGATATTGGTTGGTGCAGAATGTCACGTCACACTTAAGCCTCTCAGACATTCCGTTTTTGTCTTTTTTTTGTTTTGGTGGCACAGTAATACCAGCTAGACATATTGTACGGGATTATGGGACTGGGATCTCTTTCTTTTTTTCTCCGGTGCTGCAGCTGTGATGCGAAAAGTTGATCGCAGCCAACACAGATGAACTAGTAAACTGTTTGCCAGAGTTAGTCGTTCGGTTGTAACGAAAGGAAAGAACGAAGTGTGGTCGTATTTTAAACAGAAATGCCACAATGAGTGAACAACGAGAAATAAATATTTCTGGGACTTTTTACACGGTTCGTTATCGTGATATTAAAGTATGAATATGTCTTTGTATGAAAGCCAAGCATTCTCCCTTAACACTTACATGTTCGAAAGAATCAATTAATCTTCTTAAACATGCAATTAACATAAACGCTCCATTCGCAGCAAAGCGAACATTCTTCCATTGCAAAACTATAATGCATAATGTTGTTTTTCCCCCTTTAACACATTATGTTTGCAACCCCCTTAGGGCGGCAGCAGAATCTAATTACCGCACGACCGATCGAAAGGAAAACGTTACATACTAATTGTAGCAGCAGACAGTTGTCAATTGATGGCGTAAGATGGCCATGCCACGAACCAAACGAAGCGGAACGCTTGGCCAACGCTGGTTGTGGTTGTGCGGGCTGATAAACAGCAACGAACAAAAAAAAAGCCACGAGCCATCCCCAAGTGGCCAACCGCGCCCGTTTGGGGGTTGCAGCTGCAAACAATGACAATGCGTACCCAAACCACGACCTTTCATTTCTAGTTGGAAGGAAAATTATCATCGTCCCAGTGGGCTCTCGAAAACGCCAACAATTCACATCTCCACAGACAGTGCCCGTGTCGTGTTTCGATCGTGCAACCGAGAAAATGAGTCGATAACGACTAGCTAACGATCCGTTGTGGACGCTACGGGCGCACTAGACAACCGAGAAGAATTTCTTTCTTGTTGATGCTGGGGGGTTTTTTTGTTTGTTTTGTTGGTCCTATGTCCTTGCTGGCTTGTAAACAACGTATGCTTGAGTTAACAATGATAGCAGCAATAACCATAACAATAAACTATGCCGTAAGATAGAACAAAAAAAACAGGAGGACCTCACCACGCACGCCTCACCAGAACGTCGAGTGACGTTGTGCTTCATGCACAACACATGAAAGGGTCAGCTACCAAGCGTGCTGTACACGGGTTGCTTTCACTTCCTGCAACAACGGTCACATTTTCTCTTGTAGTGGTAGTGTGTGTGTTTTTTTTTGGTTTGTTTCTATCCATCTTTGTGCCTTTTTTTCGTACAATAAGGAAACCACCTTGGAATCGACATTCTTATGGTCATTGTCCACACAACAGCAACAGCAAGCCGCTTGACGTATTAAGGAAACGCCCACCATTTCTTTCTCAAGATAGGTCACACACACACATACACGCCCCAGAATCTTCAATTTATTAACTCTGGCAACAAACGTATTTGCCTTCGCACAGCACGAAAGAAAGGCACTGTGCAAATGGCAAAGAATATGGCGTTGATAATTACATCGCTATATGCAATGCGGTTCTACGTCAGGCATTGCCATTTCGCATGACGATGGCCTGTAGCTGTGGCGTGAGTTGCAAAATTACTGGGCACGAACCTGGGCACGCCTAACTTACACGGATCATTTCCCCCCGGGGCTAGGGTTTTGGGATACGCCAGCATGTGGAGGAGCTTGTGGAAAGCGTGGAAAAGGGTGGTTGTCGATTTTCAGGCTCGTTGAGTACCAACATGGATACGCTGGGAAGCCCGAACGAAGTTGCCGGCGGATATAATGCCCCGTTCCATCATGTGGTAAATTTAACGGCTTAAGAATTCAACCAGTTCAGTTGTGAAAAACCTTCCCCCCCCACACCCCCCCCCCCCCCGCTAGGCAACAATGTGGGACCGAGACGGGGTTTTTATGCGCGTGCGAACGGAGTTTTGACGATAATGGCTTGTTCGTCCACTTTTACATTCATTATAAGTGACAAACGGATACAAACGGGTAAGTGTTTTGTGCCGGTGAGAAGCATTGCGGCATTACTAGCACCATTAACACTGCTTTTACTTTTCACTGCACACTTTCGTTACTTGTTTGCATGATTGCATGCAGACACTATTTGCAAGTAGAATTATTCTACTTTAAAAAGGAAACCAGGAGAAAAAAGTCATTCTGACGCAAGAGCATGATTAAACATTACGCGAAAAATCGGCAAAAAGAGGCCAATACCGGATGATGTAGATTGAATCATCGTGAGCCGCATGATGGAAGATAGCACGCGATCGGGCAAAGTGTTCTAATTTTACTGAGACATAATTACACGATCAAACACAGACACGCAGCTGTATCTGATGCGATACAGTGATTTAATGAGAAGCGCGATTTAATCATGTTTTCATGTTAAGCTTCAAAGAGTGTAAATTAAACCAAGTTTTTGCTTCTTTTTTCATTAAATTTTGCCCAATTTCGGGTTTTTCACGTTGCGTTGTGCATCAATAAAGTACACGAACCGAAAGTAATTTAATAGTGCCAAAAAGCTCGCCCGTTCCGGACAGCAAAATGCTCCACAATTGCTGAAAATTGTAGCCGATCCGATTTAGGCAAAGGAAAAGGGTTCGGCAAGGGGGGCAGGGTTTGTGCTTGTGAAAACATACACGTTTCACCGACAGTGACTGATGAATGGGAGTTGGGATGAGCAAAAAAGGTAGACTGGCA
>STHB01013308.1:0-13313 GCA_018908115.1 Anopheles rivulorum | reverse complement strand
GTCGGCTTTTTCGGCTGTATTTCGATTATGGACCGATCGTTGAGCAGGAGTGTGCTGACTGCCAAGCACTGGTGGGAGGATGTGGATCACGACCTCTCGTCAGCGTGGCGTGATTTTCGCATGCGGGGCGTGTCGCAAGGGGTACGTTGGGGCAAAGGGGGACGATGATGGAAAATCAAATGGCTCGTTGCTCGTTAAATTCCCAGCAAGCAGTTGTTACTGGCCCAGCTGGATGGAGGGAGAAGCTTGCGACGGTTGCAACGAATGGATATCGCAAATTTGGCAACATTTCGTGGTTTATAGTACATCAAGTTGGATAAAAGTTGAAAAACGTGCCTGAGGTCTTTCGCGACCATTTCAGTGCAGGAGTAATTGAGGATGAAAGTGTATGTTTTCTTCTTTATGATGTACATTTTACGAACAGATATAAAACATTACTATCTAAGAAATCATGAGCTTATTCAAAATTTATCCTGACTTTAGTTTGCATCAAACAAATTGCAAACCAATTTTAAAATGACTGTTTTATTGTTAAGGTGGAACAAGACTCATTTTAGCAAAATTTCTTTTTGTGATAACTAATCCTCTTTTCATTTGTGACTAATACCAAGAAAACATTTCATTAGCTTCCAAATTCTCCTAATTTGACAGCAGCCGAATATGTCAAAATCAATGGCGAACGGTCGATAAGACATCTGTCAGTAAAACCACCACTGACAGCATTATTTATTTACCAACACGGTGTGCTGTCTGTTGCACGAAGCACTTCATTCGAACACAAGTTTCGGCTTTACGGCTGCTGCTCGGATGTAACGTAAAGTTCCATTAATTTCGGTTTAATTTTCCTATGAATGACTCCAAGCTAAATTGAGATCGTTCTAGCAAATTACGATACCTTGCACGGCGGGCGAGCGAGCACCAGCCCGACAACCAATGTGTGATGCATTGCTGGGAAACAAATGACTCGTAGATAGCAGAAACCCGTTTTGCCACATGCACGCATGCATGTTTTATCATAAATCAATTTATTTGTATGAAAAGTTTTAATCTCATAATCTGATGATGGATGGAGTTAGTCCTGTCCACTGGAGCGGTGTGTGTGTGCGCGCGCTAGTGTGAAGAGACATTCCGCACCGAAGGCCCGAAGCATTGCAAGGCAACGCTGGTAAAAGCGGCAAGATTATTGATGCATTTTCAAGCAGACTAAGTGGTTTTCTCCCGAACACTGTTTCGCCCATGCCCATGCTCCAGCCACAACCAGGTTGCTTTCGCTTCGCTCTTGACACGGACCATGGGCTCACCAACGTGTGTGTAGGCATGCAGTGTGCACTGGATCGGGTTTGAAATATTACATCGAAGCCAAACATCCTTCAAAGTGGGGAAACGGAACCGCAACAAAGGACAAACTACTTTTCCCTATTCCGGTGAAACAGATTCGCCCGAGCGTTGTTATCCGATCGATTTTGTGAGCGAGAGAGATAGAGAGCAAACTGACTGGTTCACACGTCCGGATGGTTGTCGAGTTAGTTGCGAACTGTGTGAACTAGCATCCTTTTCGGTAGGATTTACCATTTCCTTCCTGTGTACCATCGGGTCGGGAGATTCTTTTTTCTTCATTCCAAGCTATCTAGCCCTTTTTGTTGTTTGGATGGTTTCCCCCCCCCCTGGAGGTTCTAACGTGCAATTCCAGAAGGTGTCAAATTCATTTAAAATAGATGGTGGTGTAATGGTTTGCTTTGATATTTGATAAACCCACCTATTCGTTTGCGACTTCGAGATATGGCAAATGAATAGAGAGCAGAGCGACTAGCTCCGTAAGCTCACTTGTACAAAAAGAATGCTTCACCGAAGAGAGTTTATTAAATGTACGTTTGTTCGGCGATGCAAAACATTCCACCGTGGCTGTGTGTGATACTAGGATACTGTGTTGAGCTAGGATTTACGTACAGAAGGTAAGAGTTTTAGAATGAATAAGTAAGCGAGGAAAGACAGCTGCGTCAGCAATTCTTTTAATAGTTCTCTCAGTCTGGCTTAGTGGTACGGATGGATGCTGAATCAACTCGATTTCACATTCAAAACCCTTCAGTTTGATTAAGTCTTGATCTTGAACCCTCTTTATGGTTGGATGGTTTTTAGTGGTTTACATGGTTGAGATA
This sequence comes from Anopheles rivulorum, assembly GCA_018908115.1. Classification (NCBI taxonomy): domain Eukaryota; kingdom Metazoa; phylum Arthropoda; class Insecta; order Diptera; family Culicidae; genus Anopheles; species Anopheles rivulorum. Next base: position 11,157 of record STHB01013308.1, on the reverse strand, counting down.
TTCAAAGGAAATTTGATGCTATTTCAATGAAGTTTTTCGATTGACGACCTGCGAACATGTAACCTTAACTGTCATCTGTCAAAAAAAAAACAAACAAAGCTGTCAGCTGTCAGAACAGTTGTTAGTATTGAACAGAAATGTTGGCATTAAACCACTGGTTCTTTTGGCTACATAATATTTAAAGCAGTTTCGTCATTCTGTTGGATGATATAGCATGATTACTTTGTTTTTATTGTATTTGGCATTTTTTACTTAATTAATTTATGAGTTGATCAAAAGTGTGACCTTTTAAAGGTTACAATTTTTTCGTCAAGCAAGTGTTTTAGTTTGCGTCATGCCAGCAAAGAACCAAAACTCCAATCAAGCTCAGTTCAATGCTGTTCGTCATTCCGGCACAACTACATGTACGTTCACACGCTCACATTCGAACGTTCTGTTTCGAGCCGTAATTGAAAGTGGAACCTTGTGTTCGTAGCGCCGTGATGTATGCAATTCATATTCCTACCAGACGCATATTGATTACAACGAAATTCATTTACGTTCAATTTGCATTCTTTTGTGCAGACATTCGCTGTCACTAGCACATGTTCCATTAGGTAGAAATGCGTTGGTATTGGTCGCATTGCAATAATGACGGGTATGTGTAATGTATTGTACTCATGGCCGATCATGTGCTGGCTGCCATGATGGAAACTATGAAATACGAGTTTAGTGTATGTGTTCCAGTACGATGGAGGAAGGTTTTATGATATGTTGCGCAAGCCTTTTAGGTTGAAATGCACTAAGAAAAGTTCCATCTTTACAAGACAAAATAGCTGAATTTTGAATGGCTTGTTATATTTCATCCATTTTATTCGATTTTAACTACAATATGCTAAAAAGCACTTTATTCGTAACTTATCTTTAGCGTTAACTCACTTTCCCAATTGACTGGACAATCTTTAACACCACTAAAAAGCCGACACTAATCGGATCAAATCTACGAGCAGCAAACTGCTATCGCGCTAAACATAATTTAGCGCCCGAAAATACTTCAACCTAGTTCCCATAAATTGCATTATTTGGCGTGCTTTACGATCGTCGCTAGTAATAAAATGTGTTTACACCACAAAATTTGTCTCTTCCCCTCCAAAACTGTCCACCATTCCGTCCTACCAAAAGCCACATTCGTCTAGTCAATCTGGTGCAAAAGCAATCTGGGCAAGCGAAGCCCCATCGCCAGGGTTGGACGATAGCGTAGCGAAAGTTAGACGCTTAGTTATGCAGTTTATGCTGTTTCTGATTTGATTGTGCTCGCTCGGTAGCCGCCCAAAACTTTCGGCTTCGCCGCTACGTTTCCCATGCAGAAGATGTGTGATTTAGTGTTGAGCTTAATGAACGCAGCAAAAAGGGAAAACTTTTTGGCCGACCCCGTCAAAACAGCGCACCCGAGCGCGTGGGCCAGTGGGCCGGTTTTCAATCAGCCTCGATTGGCCAGACGAAATGTTTGGAAGGTGGGAGTAGCAGGCTGTTTACCCTCAACCATTGCGGTGGATCTTTCCTGTGCTGGATTCGCTGTTGTTCAATTCCTCTGCACCACGCCACGCCAGAGCGTCTACAGGCGCCCGGGTTTGATAGCAGTTGGTTTAGTCAAACATTCATTTTAATCTGCAATTAGCTTCACTTTCGGCACGTCGGCGACTGGCTGGGATCAAGGAGTTTTGATAAGAAGTGGCACCGGAAGCGAAATCGGAAGCCTTTCGGTTTCCGCACGGGGAAACTTTCGTTCGGGGCCGATTGCGGCGGAAGGTTTTTTGGAAGGCAAAAAGCAAATAAGCAAACGAATTGGAGCTCTTGGAAGTGAAAATTGGTACTTTGTTAGTAATAAAAAAGAAATGAGAAAGTATTTTTGCTTGGGAAGTTCCAATGAAATTATGTGGTGACTTTGAAGTTCGGGATGATTCCCAAAGGTTCGCTGTATCGTTGAATCATCTCTTTGATGTGAATTTACAATTCTTTCTTCAATTTAATACCATTTGAAAGTAATGGCCAAAGGAGCTTCCCGGCATTCAGATACGAAACATCCAAGAAATAAATTTCATCAGTTAAATATAATGAGCTAGTTGTATTGCACTTTAAGCGATAGCGATTTAAGTCTGACCAACAAGCACAATAAATAACGCTCATTTCCTTTCCAAAAGCCTTTCCCATTGATAATGCCGATGAACTTTACACGCTTTGTTTGCGAGAACCTGCTACAACTGTTTTCACTCAATCAAAGTCAACGCAAAAGCGCGTGTTTTAAAAAGAAAGGTTAGTACGCTCAAAATTGACCGTAACTAATGAATGGCGCTAAATTTGTCGCACCCGGAAGCGAGCTTAGCAAAGGGCCCGTCGCACGTATAGTTTGGCGCGGGTTGATTTAATTAGTTGAGCCAACCAATCCCGCTTCGGAAGCGGTACGAACCGTACAATGGGAGGCGTGTTGATCTCTATCTTAACATTTCACCACACCGGTCGGATGGCCAGCGTATTAAACCACAGGCAATTAGAGTGCGAAACTTTTGTCGCACATACCTTAGCTTGTCCGTTGTTCCAAGATCATTCATCTTTGGCCCCCGATGAGTGCGGCACACCGAGCGCGCACTGTAATCCATCATGGCGCTCGGGTCCGCCATTCGTCTGGCCGTGTGGACCGGCCGTGTCAAACGTTGCGTTGACGGACACCCAATCGCGGCCCGGCCTTCCTGCGCTAGCGAACCTCATTACGTTAATTACAGCGCCCGAAGTGAACGGTGGTGCCGATGGTGGTACAGAACAATTCCAGCCACGCACGGCCACCGGCACGTTGAAATGTTCATCACCATCAATCATATTTCCGTAATGCTGTCCGTAAGGTTTTCGCTTCCTGCTACGATGGTGACACACCGGTGCCTTCCTGGTTTCGCCTGTTGCACGCCGGGTTGGTGACCACCACCGACACCGGATGAAGCGAAAAGAAAAAAAGGAGCACCGCATCTACGGACACGTCAAAAGCGAAATCCCATCCACAGCACGTGGCGTGACGGTGCTGCAAGGATTCGGTCACAGGGAAATGAACCTTCGTCAAAAGTCATCCGACATTATCATCTCCGCGGGGGGGGGGGGGTTCTGTTTCTTTTTGTTTTGCCTTGTCGTAGATCGAAATGATAGCGACCTCCCGCTGCAGGTGGGTGCCACCCGAAATATCATCCGAAGGAAAAGAACAAAAATTTGCATCAACGATGGAAAGTTTGGCTGGATGATGGCAAAATTGGACACAATTGCCAAGCCGTTTGCTTGGTGGGCATGAGTTTGTACTTCCTAGCCAATCCTTGGGCGTACTTTTTTCTGTTGTTGTCATTCTTAACCGTACGGCTGCCATAAAACATGAAGGTTCCCGCAAAGATGGGGAACACGAGGAAAATGGCACATCAACTATCCAAAGCCGGGACTAGGGGCTGGCACGCACATAAAGCATCCGTAAACACGTTTAGATGACACACACACAAAAGAAGGCAAGACCCAGGTTCTCTCCTTATAAGGAAGAACTCTCCAGTGGCAACCGGTTTTTGGTCCGGATGGTTTTGGCAAATTTATGCACTACCTCGGACCGAACGTGGAAAATGTGGGTGGGGGTGGAAAAATTTGAAAAATTCACCCACCCACACACACACACACATACACATGCAGACACTAAGAGGTCCACAATTGGCATACCTTTTTTAACGAGCCATCTAGCAAGCTGAACCCGGGAGTCCGGAAACTTCCGGCTATTTCCCCATGCCCGAGTTGCCATTTTCCACCTTCCGTCCGGAAAAGCGAGGCGGCTACAATTATACGGCATAATAAACTAAACAATGGTATGCAAATTTCTACAAATTCAATTAAAACAACGGCTTCATAAATGCAAAACCATCGGGTGTAGCAAAGGAAGCGCAAAAAGCGAAGCGAAGCGTCCGATTGAGTGACGAAGGCAGTTGGACACTTCAACTTTGGACACTAAAGTTGAAGGTGGGGGATGGAGGGGGGAGGGGGAGGTGGTGCGAGTGGGGAGAGGGTAAAGTGGCTCATGGCGTACCCGCTCCCCCCCCCCCCAACCACCCACAAGCGTCAAAAGTTGCCAAGCGACTGAACCGTTTGCTGGAAAGGATAACAGTGTGCCGTACAATTTCCCAACCGAACAGTCCTCGATCTGGTGAGCCAGGGTTTTGCACTGTTTTGCAGCCAAACGACTGTCTGTCTCGGTCGGTCGAGAACAGCAAAATAACAAAAAAAAAAAAGATTTAAATATTTTAGCATAACATTTGAATACACAACCGTTGGCACCGGCGAACATGAGCACTGACGCTGGCCCCCGGGTTATTCGGGTGGGTTGGGTAGATATTAAGCTTCCTAAATTTGTTTCCCGAGCTAGATTGGATCGGTGTGAGCAGGGAGCGAAGCCGGTCCGAGGTCAGTCCCACCCACACTCGTGGGAACGTTCATGGTAGGGCTGTTGTACAGGAGCACGCAACCAGCCCGAATGTCGCTACGAACACCAGACGACGAACCTTGGGCCGAACGGCGAAGTGCATTCGCCACTGCACAAGCGGATCCTGTCGACTCACTTTTCGACAAGTCGGGCGACACTTGGGCGACGCTGGGAAGTGTCGCCGAGTGGCCAGTGTGTATCCGAAAATAGTAATAATGTATTCGTATTCAGCAGCGGGTGGGAAACTGTTTGGCCTCGTTGCACTCCGCTTTTTGGCCTAGTTTGTGGCTTTGGAATGCTTTTTCGTGAGCACGCCCAAGAGACACAATGATTGAAAGGGGGGGGGGGGGGGGGGGGGGGGGGGGGGGGGGGGGGGGGGGGGGGGGGGGGGGGGGGGGGGGGGGGGGAAGGGTGAGTTTTTGGGTGGCTCGAGGCGAGTGGGGTTTGTGTCGACAGCACGACAACGCCTGCGGTTGCGGGTTTTTGCACTGGCATGCATGCATTGTGCATAATCCGACTGCCGCGGGTAAGACGGATACCACTGTCTTGCGCTAGGCAAGTGTGCGTGTTCGGTGCCGTGCCGGGTGCTTGTGCCCCTTTGCAGCAACCACCCAGTCGCACATTCCGACTTGGCGTGGCAAACCGGCCGGAAGATACGCCTGCAACCAATCCTGTCAACTTCCTGACAATTTCCCATTTCCGGCCGAGTCTTCTGGCACGAGCACGAACCGAAGCGAGAGACGGCAAAAGTTATGCTGCAAGCCATAGCCTCCTGGCATGGGTGACCGTTTGGGTGGGAGAAGGGGGAACCGCAACCCATTCCGACCGCATTGTGAAAGCAATAGTTTAGTTTCAATTTCCATACGAACCGTAAGTGCACGACCGGGCGGTACCAATCCGGACTGACTGACCCGCTTTTCTCGTTTGACCGGGAGGCCGGATGTATTGATTTGCACTAATACCGAGCGTATGGAGAGAGAGAGAGAGAGAGAAAGAGAAAAGGGGAGAGAGAGAGAGCGCGCGTACACATAAAACAAACCCCCCCTCCTCCAATCTCCTCACCCCGTTGAGGGGAGGGGAAGTTTTGTCGGGAAGGCATTTATATATTTCCTGCCCCAAGCTTTTGTTTGTCCGGTTGTGTTGCTTGGAGGCTTTTTTAAACATTAATGCTCCAGTCTGATTACTTCTAGCTTTTTTGCACTGTATGGCAAGAGCAAGAGAGCAGCAAACAGTGGTACCGTACCGCATGAAAGCACGCCCGATAAGCGGAATGATTGGTATGTGGCTTGTTGATGTGGCTCGTTTCAAACGATGCCATGGCATCATTATTATGTTCTTTATTGTGCGTGTGTGTGTGTGTTTGTGTGTGGCAAATATTGCATGTAATATTCATGTGTACCCACAGCCCGCAGAATGCATTCGAAGACTAAATAACTGACCTTCGGTGAAAAGAAATTCACAACCATTCCATTCTGCTCGTTACGCTTGAATGGGCATGTTCTTGTTGGGGCATGTTTTAAGCGCCTTTGGGCGTAGAGAAAACTCCCAGGAAGGCTTCCGATCCGATCCGGAGCGGTGCGTGTGTGTGTGTGTGTTGGTTTATGCATGTCCGAATGCAAATTATCATTGGTAAGGACGGAGTGTATGATTCGCTGGAATCGTAAACATAATTTTAATTAGAATTATGTTTAATTAAAGCATTCCGGTGAAGTCGGCAGTGGGTTGCCCGGGGAAGTATAACGCTAAAGATGTGCATAATTATCACAATACTGTTTCAATTAAAAACTTGCATGTCAGTTTTTGACAAATTTTTGAACAGGAGAACCTATTTGAGTTTTTTTTTACTTTTATAACGATCATTCGTGCTTGCCCAGTTAAGGACATCTTAAACGACTTTTAATCACTTATGTGTTGGTAAAAATTGTATAAGCAATTGAAGGAACTGGAAACTTCTTTTCCGAGTTTGCAATATTCTATGAATTGGTCACAAATAACTTTCTAACAGGTTTCAAATCTCTCACTTTCGCTTTATTAAAATCATTCCACAGCTATTCGTATGTCTTTGAAATATTACAAGTCAGCAAAGATAAAAAGTTTCATTTCAGAAGTTTGTGAAATATTTCAAACGTGTGTAAAACCTTTGAACCTTTGCAAATTCGTTCATCGTTAGCAATTCCTACTAAAAGTTTCATGATGGAAGTGATTCTTCACCCAAGTTGACGGTTCTCCAAAGTTTCATTAATCATTATATTACTTTCAATCGTCAATTATGGTGTTATTATTAATGAATTGCTGTAGCTGTGGCGAAACGGTATACAACGGAGAGTCCAGTAATCCGGAGGAAAATGTAGCTGAATATTTGATTTACATAGTAAATTATAATGAAACAAAAAAAAAAGTAGCAAGAAGCAAAGAAACCAGACAAAACTGAAAAGTTTCTCCAATCTGTAGCAGAAGCAGCAGCCAAAGGAACGTTACGATAATGCCGTGCACGATAAAGACCTTGGATAAAGACTTGCACGATAAAGCTTTAGTGTGACGAAACAGTGAAGATGAGTTACCATTAGTGGCAAATGGTGAACACGGGTTCGTTCGTAGTCGACGGTGCGGAAACGCTGTGCTGTACCATATCCCTCACTTTGTTCGTCCAATTTCGCCCGAAAACTGATAACAGGAACGGGTTGGATTGGTGAAGGGGAGAGGGGGGGAGGGGGAAGGGGGAGGTTGTAGCGAAGGAAAAGTCAAATGAAGAATTTCCATTCCCCATTACGGAGTGATGAACGAAAAACCGAGAGAAAAAGAAAGCCAACGTTTAGGCAGATAACGTTTTGCACGGTTGAAGTTTCGCTCCTTTTTCATTCCTGTTTTTTTTTTATTCGTTGTCATCTCCCGCTTCCAAACCCATCAAATAAACAAACCGCATAGCACTCGCACTCATCTCTAGCCATCGCTCGAGCCTTGTTTGTACGGAGGGTGAGGATTCGGGGTATTCTGTTCCACGAAGCATCTTGCCATGGTGCCGCCTCTTTTGGGTGTTTTTTGTTTTTGTTTTAGCGTGGTAACATTATACACATCGATGGTCTTTACTTTGTTCTTCCATTATGCTGCTCTTTTTCCGAGGCAACCGACCATACCGTAACTGGGACAATCTTTCCCAGCTGCCGTTTGCGTTTGTTTTGCACCGGAGCGAACCACAAGGCGAAGCAAAAAGGCACCGTAGAACGTTTGTTGCCAAGGCTGCACGGTTCCAGATGGCGCCGAACGAGCGGAGGCAAGAAAGCCGAACATTCTCTAAAGACGTTAAACTCGTTGGTTGGTGAAAAGAAGGGTGATGAAAGAGGAAGAAAAGGGGTAGGAGGAGGGGGGGGGGGGGTTGGAAAACCCAACCATGCGCCCGGTAGGTCGTTCGGAACGTTTTGATAACCCCACCGCTGGGAATGCAGACGCCCGGTAGCCCGTGAAGGAAAAGTTTGCGACAAGACATGAAGCTCGGACCGTACCGAAATGGGCACCAAATGAGCTCGTTGTCCCAACCTCCGTAAGGAAACTCCGCTTCCTATTTGCCAAAAAAACAGGTGGAAAGAAAGTGCGGCCAAGATGAAAATGCGTCACCATTAACTGGTGGAAAAACAAGAGAGTGCCAACGCCTGAACATATTTTTCCGGCGGAAAATTCGACGGACGGTTCAAATTTCAGCCCGCGTGGAAAATGATTGAGATCACTTGCGGTGGAAGAGGTGTGTGTGTGTGTGAGTGTGCTTGATGAGGACGTGAAAGAGGTGGAAAAAAAGAACAGGACGACATCTGGGAAGATGAGAGATTGAATTGGATGCTAATAAGATCACTATTGCTGACATCGATGCAGTGAAGAAGCAGTGATTTTGCTTGCCCGTGTGAAGCTTTCGAGAACACTAGACGTTCCGGGAATACAGCTTGACATAATTCTGGAAATGGAGAAAAAAAGAACTCCATCGAAAAATGTAGAAACAGGCTCGCTGAAAGCTAATCACTGTGGAATCGATCGATAATGAAGGAACGAAAACAAGCGAACAACATCAAATGGAATACCGAAACAAAACGAAACAATGAAAAGTAAAAGTTTCGCTCGGCACCCTCGGAGTACATCAATCAACGCCATGTTTACCGAATCGGTTGCCCACGGACAGATCCTTTTGATATGCTGGCGTAAATTTTTCTTTCTCGCTTTGTTGTTTATTCCAGTGTTCTGCGTCATCCACCCACTTTGCGTTAACAAAATGTACACAGTTTCGCACAGATCAAAGGAGTGGAACATAATCGAATGAGACACGGATCATATGCCTAATTTCGTAATATATGGCATTGTCATACTGGAAGGCAAATGGACGAAAGAAAAACAAAAAAAAAATTTGCAAATCATGCAGAAATGATTTCAATTGGTGAATTGAGTGATCGCAACAATCGATTGACTCGAATATCGGAGCGTAAAAGCTGGGTGTTGGAGCAAAGTTATTTCAAGAGGGTTTTATCTCCATATTGTCCCTGCGCATTATAAAGCTTTTATTGATTGTTTGGTATTTTTATTACTTCAAATAAAAAAGAAAATAAATCATTTCATTGTTTATCGCAAAGTTAAACCATGATTTGATGGTTTGTCACTGGTTAAATTATGGTTCTGTTCCCAGCAGCTCATCCGAACTGTCGATAAAGCATCTTAATATGCTGTACCTTGTGCCGCTAAGTTGGATAGAAGTTGTGGTAAATAGTAACCGTTCGGTACGCGCTTCCAGCTTGGAACTTACCCTGTCCCCAAAATGGATTAGCATAACCGAGGCTTAGCCGACGGTTCCAATGAAACAAATCGCTTGAGTTGTTTTATACTATTATCATACTTAGCGCATTTGTCCCATTTGCCGTAGCCGTAGCGACCGAAGCTGCGGTCGAGACCGCCGCCCAGTTCGACTTCCGCCGCACGATGCGTGGCCGACCTTTGAACCGAGAATCCATTTCTAAGTCTACGCGCCCCAAAAACGGGCAACCGGAGTGGCCGGGGTAGCCGGAGTGGGCCCAGGGTCCGCACACTGAAATTCATCATAATTGGATTACTCTAATCGAGTTTAAATTAACGACCTGCCTGCCGGTCGTCGTCGTGCACACCGGGGCAAGTCAGATTTAATTATGGCTACGTGTGCAAAAGGAATGAAAATGAAAATCGAAATAAGGACCAAAAAAAAAAAAACACCCCCACCAGCCCCGGTAACAAAAGTACAAACGACGAATTCGCCGAAGGAAAACGTCACCCAACCGCTCACCGGGGGGGTGAGGAAGGGAGAGAGAGAGAGGGAGATAGGTGAGTGGGTGGATGGCACGGTGGCACTTTTTACTTTGACAGAAAATCGAGAAAATTGCTTTATAACGACCATGCCCCGGCAGTGCGCTGTGACTAGGGTGACAAATAATACCGAAAAAAAAAGAGATAAAGGAAAGATAAAATTAGAACCAAAGGACGAAGCAAAAAGTCTAAGCGGTCAATCATGGGCGATCTAGAGGAGAGGATTTAACCTTTTGCAATGGTCACAGTGAGCGTACAATGAAGCGCATTTTTGGGTTCGCTTGTTTCCAGCCGTGTGCAATGCACAAGACGGTTCTTGCTTAAATTGTATTTCTTGTCTGTGTAGGATAAGGATGATTGTGAGCTTATTGCAGTAAGGTATTTTATGGGAATATTAATTAAAAAATGATGATGAAATAATTGAGAACATTCATAAAAAACAGCGGCTTTCTACATCTAAAACTAATATTTTCATCATTATATCCCGACCCTTGGCGGGACTCTCTTAGTGAACTCATATTTAGAGACACTTCAGAACCTAAATAGGAGAAAACGGTCCATAAAAAAAGACTTCAAACAGAATTTAAAGTCATAAAATGATTTACCAATATAACTACATTTTAAAACAGTTTGTTTCAAAATTAAAAATACATTGTTGATGTAATATTATTGTGAGAAGGAATGATTCTTCTGCTCTTCTGGGATGCGGCTGATCTTTTAACTGACTGTCGATCAGCCAGGGGAATCATTTGGGTCCAATTTGCCATCGTGTAACACCGAGAGGCCTAGCTTAACACCATCTTACAATAAATTTGGGAATACAGTTTTCGTTACCAGAGAATTTTCATGAAAAAGTAGAATAAAAAATGTCATCAATTCGCTTGGGAAAGAAAGGCAGATTTCAATAATGTATTCTACAGTAACAAATATAAGTATTAAATCTGTCCGCACATTTCAAGAACGGTGGCTTGAATTCTTAATACAAATCATTCCGGCTATTTGAGTTCTTCTGAATTGGCTATTGAACTATCACCAACAAATGTTCAACCTTTCAGCTGAGGAACATTCATATCTTACCCATACACTAGAACGTATTGTATGCTTTTTTTTTATCGAGGAGAGAACCTTCATAGGGACCCATCTTTCAAAAGGAAAGACCTGACTAACAGGAAGCACCATACTCTGGGTACTGTCCGATTTGCCGAAGCACCTACGGACTAAACTCTCCTCGAGCCTCAGAACCTATTACCGGATCACCCGCAAGAGTATTAGACTTCAGTAATAGGCCTTCTGGGTACATCCGAAGACCACCCACGGCGCGCGCTGCGAACACTTGGTTAAAGTGTCAGGCGTAGAATCACATAACACTACACCAA
>STHB01013278.1:0-13316 GCA_018908115.1 Anopheles rivulorum | reverse complement strand
GAGATGTTGAAGCAAATGAACTGAGAGAGAATTCATTTGCTAAGCGATTCGGCATTTTTTCGCATGAAATACATGTGTACGGCAATATCCTGTAGTTGGCAGTTTTCAGTTCGCATAGGTTCTCAGTATTATTTTACTTTATAAATTATGATTAAATCAATCAGTTTCTTAATTTGTTCATATAATCAAGTAAGATATTAATTTTGAATGTTCTATCTCAATAGCATTTCATTACTTTGGAAAATGTTTTTAATGATATGGAATATTTAAGTAAAGAAACATCAAAGCTAGACCAATTTTTACGTTCATATAATCTTTTACATATTTTTTTTCAAATGAGGACTTGTACAAAACTCTTTTCGAAAGGGTGTTTCATGAGTTATGTCTATCAATAACTGTTGTTTTTATTTTTGCTCATGACTTCTCTTTCGATAAATTGTTTTCTTCATTCCCTGTGCTGAAAGTCTTGATCAATTCAAATAATTTATAATGTTTTTCAAAATTGTCTTTATTGATTTTAGTACTTGATATTACGTCGTTAAAACATAACTTACACTAGCATGCATCCCATAGTTTGACTAAGGAACGAACGTTCCGGAATCCTAGTGATGGGCATCTCAATGGAAGTTTATCATTATTGCATAATTTTTCTGGCTTAAAATAAAGTTTCAAAATGTTAACTGCATAGTTTTTTTTGTAGTATGCAATAAGTGTCTCAATCGATAGCATAAACCAAGCAAAATATTATACAACTAAAAATGTTGTTTCTTAAGTTATTTGAAATCATTTTATTAATATTATGAGATTAATATCACATGAATGCAATAGTTTTAATTTATTTGAAACATGAAATAAGTTTTAAAACACCAAGCTATAAATAGTTTTCCGGATTACAATTTTTTTAGGCGTTTGATAACACCAAAATAAAAGTTTATTTATTATATTTTATTTTTAAGCAATACGGCCTGGCCGTTCTTCATGAATAAGAAATATTTTACTTTTATTTTATTTGCGTTTTAGGAAAAAGGAAAATAATGTTCCATGGTCAGTTTCTATTTAACTTTAATTTTTAATTACAAACGTTTAACAGAAACAACATTGAAAATATATCATCTGTTATTAAAATGTGTCCTGTGTGCAGCAAACATTGGTAATCAAACGAACGCTTTTATAATGTAATGTTGAAGACGAGCGCAGGGGTAGCAGTGACTAGTAATATTAACCCTGTTCTATTAGTTGAATGGATAGTGTGTGAAGGTTTATTCCTTTGATTATTGTTATGCGAAGAATTTTTTTGCGAATTCATATTATTATACGAAGAATTTTAAGAAGAAAGATTATTAAATTTAAGAATTACATGTTCCGGGCATGCTCGGATGTGTTATATTATTTTTAATGTCCTTGTGTGTGCCTTGTGTGTTTTCGTAGTGGTGGTATTATTTATGCATTTATTATTATGTGCATTCCTTTAGATACTTTAGATGCTTATATAATGTAATTTCAAATTATCTTCGATTATATAACAAAAACGCGTTGTACACTTTGTACTAGTACCGATCGAAACCGCATATACAATAAAACGAAAATGCCAAAACAAACTTTCAAAAGTAGAAATTTTTATTTGTTTGAGTTATGTCTTAATTATTTTGGTGTACTGGGCTGCTCCGTACGTGGATTTACGATATATTGATATTGAAGATGATGTTTATTTTATTCGATTAAATCCCTCAGTGTAGAATATAACGTTATTGTTCAATTGTTTGCAAAATTGATTAGTATGCAATATTATGACATATATTTCATTTACTTGTACACAGCTTTCTTAATAAGTTTTCTTAATACTTACTTGACGCAATGAACACACGATTGTAATATTTCTTACTGTTGTATTATTACTATACCTTATTATTGTAGAATTCTTTATGTACAAGATGACAATAAAAGAACATTATTAAAATGAAACACATAATGAAACTTGCAGCGCAAAACCCAAACTGTGATTATATATTCATTTTTCAACTTGCAACATGTGTTTGGGCAACCCAAACCCAAAAACCAAAATAAGTAGTAAAACATTTTTAATTAATTTTTCCAATCAAGGGATGACCCACCATCTGTTACATACACACTAAGAAACTGAACATTACACTGTCTAGCACATGTTGTCTTTAAAAAAGTTATTTTTGTTATCAAGATTTTCGTACTTTTATTCTCACGGTTAAAAAAAATTATTAGCAAACGTTGTTCGTCGTATGGAGTGAGCTAAAATCATATACTGATGTATTGTTTTTGACTTCCGACTTGACCAAATTCTAGCAACCAATTGTAAAAAGGCGAATAGAAGGATAAGATCATCTTTACGTATAAAATAGAGACTTCGAATGGTGATGCAAAAAACATATAACAATAATTGAATGCTTCAAAGCTCGCTTACATCTATATTTTATAAGCCATCTATAAAAATTCATACACTGACTTTTGGGCGGACTTACGTCAGTTGGCCAAAACCTCTGCATAGGCGGATGCAAAAAATAATGTCAGCATTTGATTCAGCTGTTTCGTAGTCTTGGCGATCGATTAATCCTCCATTTTGGCTTCGAAATTGTTAGGTTAGATGCTACGATTGAAGTTTGTCGAAAAGAAATTTAGAAATTTATCCGTCGCTTTGCTGTATAATTGATAGAGTTGCAGATTTGTGGTAAGTGAGAACCGACAGAAGTTTTTACACGCAACTTTAACAACTCTTTCTGAATGGTAAACTTTCATATACTAAAGTCCGTAGAATAGAGGAAGAAAATGTTTTATATTTGTTGCATTTTATTTGTAGAAATGGGAATGAATGCTATAGATCTTGCACTCGCGTTCTTTACATATTAACCAATCCTGATATTTTACAACCATTTCATTCCTAGCTCACCAAGGTCACAGGGTTTTTGTGTTGTATGTTCTAACCTATTGTTTTGTTTGTTTTGTTACAATCCCGTCCAAGCTCGTTCACCTTGCAAGAAGATCGCTACAACTCCACCACCTCCACAAAAAATAGTTCCAACATGGATAACACATTGCAAAAATACTAAAATAGTACCGGATAAATGGAAACTCCAAGCTATAGGACATCATTAACATACAACACCAATAGTACCAACAAATATAATAACCATAAAATCTTCCATTTGTCGGGGTTAAGGCAAAATACAAGGAGGGGTCAGCCTAAATTAGGCTGACGGTACGTTGAAAAGCCGTCATACTAAAATATCAAATAAAAAAAAAACAATGTTTAAAATCCATTCTTTTTGAACACAACATTACATTACAACAGTTTTAGGCCGTTGACCTACGATCAAAGTCAAAGAAAATAATAGATTTTACTAAATGGATCGCTCGATCCATTCTATCGATATGTACAACCCGACTATGTTTTTACTTGTTTGTAATTAATCCCTGCGGGTTATGAGTTAATCATGTACATCCTTGGTTCGTTACTATCATTTCCATTATAAATAGGATTCTTAACTCTCACGCTAATTGCTAGTCTGACAATTTTAGTAAATATATAATATCATTCAAACTCCTACAAGTACCAATTACAATTACTTCCTGTGCAAATAATCAAAAGTTATCCTTTCACCCGCTGCTCACATGTTGATTGATTTTAAATTTGCCTTTTAAATCTTGGCACTTTATTTCAATCACTATGGCTACAAAATTAATCTTTATCATTTTGCTGAATAATTAAAATCATCACGCAAGCCTTCGATTCCTGTTCTATATTGCATACGGATATGTTGTGCGTTTTCGCTGCCAAGGTTCCATATTTTCTAATTTCTTTCACGTTGATTTTGGAAATTTCTTGATTTTTGGTAAAACAAACCTTGGCTAACATCTGGCTTAAATTGAAAACTTTTTCATTTGCCTGAGCATCTCCATATACTTTCCATGGTCATCAATTAATTAAAACATCACGTAATGGACAAAGTTTTCATGCCATCGGTCGTCTTTATTTACCTACCGACGCGGTGTGCTGGATTACAGCACAAATCTCGCGGCCGATTGTTTTAGGCAATTGGCGTTGTGGGTGATGGGTTTCATTGGAGAAAGTTTTCGCTTCAATCCGACGCATTGTTTGTGCAAAGTTCTTGCTTTATTTATTTATCACTCTGCACCCATTCTAATTAAGCATGACGAAGTTTATATTTAAACACTTGACTTAATCTGTTGATCAAAATGTTGCAAAAAATACAAAGTTTTCTGTGGTTGTTAAATTTAAGAATTAATTATGAGACGTTTTATAACAATTTACATATTACTTACTATCCAAACCGCAATCACTCAATACATATGAACGAAATAACCCTTTCCATAAAATAGCTATGCGAAGGGGAGGTTTTTTTTACAATTCATCATTATTATTTATTTTCTAACCACTAAACTTTCAAATATATTCGTTTATTTTTTTTTATTTCCTAATATATTTTACACAACTACTTCTTCATACTAACTTCAAAGCGTAGCAGTTCAAACATTTACCAAATAAAACGTACAAAATCAACTCATTATTACTACAACATTTTAAAGTCTGTATTTGGCACCCACCACATGGTCAGTTTTCATATAAGTAAACAAATCTTACGTATTCTGAGAAGGAGTAACAAGTTGATTAAAATGTTACGGCTAGACAGGTATTTGAATTCAATTCCACCGTCGTTTGAGTTTAATTGTACTGTACTTTAAGGGATCAAAATGCGAATCCGATAAGTTTTCTCTGTGATAATATCAAGCTTGAGGACATTATTTGAAACCATGGTCCTTTCCGTTGTGTACATGAATTTTAAATAATCGTAATTGATACTTTCTATGCGTCTTGAATTAACGACTTAGCAGGAAATGCTCGCCATAACTCGGATACCAACTGTGAGTACTGTGAGGCTAAACAGATTTCAGGACATCTCGAACCTGCAATAAATAATTTTCTACATTCTATTAGGTAAAAAGCTAGTTGAATGGTTATACCATTGACACCAGCCAATATTGTTATACTCCGCTTGTATGTTTATACAGAACGAGTTAGATGCATTCTGGTGAAACTACAACGAATGCTGATAACCAAACTAGCAATTCTCTCGGCATTGGCAAACCCTACGACGAGCATTAAGTGGCGCATTTCGTGGGTTTCAGAACGCTCGCGACGATGAGCCTTTTGAATCGTGTTCTGTTCTGTGCTCTAAGAGCTACGGGTTATACTTCGTATCACATAATTTTATCATATAATTAACATGCAGTGCTCAAAACATGCTGATGATTATGGCAATGCGGTCGAAAACGCATAAGGATAATGTTGTCTTTGTGATTTGAATGAGAAACTGTAAATGAGAATATTTGATTGAGAGATTCGGTACAAACAAGCGAGTTCGGACCTCATTGTATATTTCTATTATCATCTTTTATTGATTAGTGTGACAAAGTCTTGACCAATGCGATGATTGAGAATTGCGAATGCGCGGTAAAAATTAAATCTACACAAAACTCTTTAATTTGTGAAACATTAACACTTTCAAGTATGTGTTAAAATTAGTGCTCATCTTATGATGTGATCAAGAACATTCAATTTTTACTGAGTAATCAATAATATTCTACCATCACTTATTGCTTTTAAACGTAGAAAAATTGTTATTATGGTACTGTATCAACCCTTTTCCATTTATCCGTCCTAGCACTCGGTTTGAATACACGATACTTACTACGACGGCCATGGCCATTGGCATCTCTGAGTTTATAACGACTTTCAGCTTTATCTCTTTCAAAAAATCATTTTTGCTACGTTATCAAAGGTTCACGCTCCAGTCATGACCAGCGTGGTTAAGATGCTATTAATCTTTCGCTCGCTGAGCTATGGAAATGCATACACACTATTACACGATACACTTCCAAAAGGCCTCGGATTCACCTAGTTTAATCGTCTAACACACCCCAGAGTATAACCTGAGATTCACCGTAGATTAATCAAGTGCAAGATGATCTAGTTTGATAAAAATGCTTCTACCCCAAATGACTTCCGGGTGAAGTAAAGAACAAACGCGCGAGAGCTTTTTTCTCCAAACCAAACGTCACTTCTATTTAACAACATCCTTGATTAACAGCAAGAGATAGTGAGCTGCAGTGCAATGTATAGGCAGTTCAATCGGCCTCACTTTGCATGATAGAGTATAACTAGGAAAGAATCAAACCAAACTCAGTAGAAAAACCACACAAAAGAAGAGGAATCTCAAAACGACTGACATAATCAAATGGTTTTATAAATCTCCAGCTACACCAATAGCAAAAGATAACTACTCACAAAGGATTGAAAACGAATTGATAAAAACCATCCTGTGTACCGTCTTCGGATGAAAATTGGTTAATAGTAGTAAAATGTGCAGCAATTTTGCATATTCTAGACTGTCCCAACTGCCTTACAAAGATAAGTTGCCTATTTACCTAAGTGTTTTTTTTGAAAATTTACTTATACTAAAAGTTAGCATAAATTTTATTTTACATGTTGCCTAAAGGGTGTTTCCGCACTGTCGTGGGTATGATCCGTTTTGAATACCTGGATAGGAGAAATAAATCTTTTATGTATGGACAAACATTGCTAAATATTGAAAAGGAGGATTGATACCTCGTGTGTTGTATACACAAAATTATCAAATTGTTATTTGTTTTTTTAATAAGCTATGTTTGAAGCAGGGTTTCCATTGTGTCGCAATAAGATTTATTTCTAAAAAAAATCGGAATTTCGAGCTGTGCTGCTCGCCTTATGCTCACTAAAGGCAATATTAGCGAGTTTACGGTTAGATTTTATTTTTTTGTTCACTCATTCACTAGCTACAGCAGAAATTATAATGCTGTTTGACTCTAGAATTGTATTTGCTTTCAATTTCATGTTGGCACCTTACTATAAGGTAGATAACACTTCAACGTTTGCACGACACAACATCGTGGACAGCGAAATCGGGTAGAAAAAACATATTTCAGATTTCTGGTGAAGCGTCTGAATAATGCTTCATGGAAACTATACGTTATCTGAATTGGACAATGTATCCGGAAAGTTTGATTACATGTGCACCCTTAACGCATAATAACGAACATGCACGAGAAACTTATTACATGACGACCGTACCACCTATAATATTACATGCTAATTGTTGAATAATACAATAACCTTAAGAGGAAAAACATGGCATGATAAATACTTTGAATGCCTTGGATTAAGCAGTATGGTAAACGCCTATCAAGAAGTTTGTTAGTTTAGTCTAGGTTTTTTCGGTTTGTCTCGACAATACAACACATAAGGAGGTTAATCTCGTCAATAAATCAGGAGTATACGAGTATAGTAAATAAGAATGTAAGCATTTGAATTAAGCAATACGCCATTTATTTGTACATACTGCTTACAACAACAATGTAATATTAACATTAAAATATGTAACAATAAAATCATGTATGGATATATATTTTGGGTCAATCGCGGCGTGCATTGAAACTATGAATAGCAAGTAGCGCATGTACAAGAAAAATCGCGAAGTTACTTTACTAGTTTAGATATGTTACTCCCTATTCAAAGTTCACAGTTAATCAAACACCTCGTATTCAGCGGCTCATTCTTTATCTATTCGTTCCATTTTATTCCAAGTCATAAATGGGATGAAAGCGTAAAAAATCCATTAGCACAATTAACATGGCTTTCATGAAAATACATTTCAGAAAATAACTACAGTCAGAGCAATTCCAAATTAAACTAAGACGCTCAAAAACATGATTTTTTCTATTTGTGTGCTGTGTTTAAACAACGACAGTCCAATTCTACCAAAAGCAACCATAACACCAACTGAGAATGAAAACATATTTCCCTATATAGTGTTGTGAAACTTTACATGCCAGCAAATGAAACGTCACATCTACTGCAATACAAAAACAACGCCTTTGCTGAGCACGTAACACAATCACAATCTACTAACCAAACATGTTTCAACTGCAGTTTATTTTCTGGCCTGGAGTGAAAAACACTCAAGACTCGCTTTTCCAGTGGGTGCAAAAATCTTTTTCATGGTGCATTTCTTGCATTCTGCGTGCTAGCCTGTTTCCCAATTCGGTTAGCGGTCCAATTTGATTTGTTCTTTTCAAACAGCACAGCTCTCATTTGCTGAGGAATGTAGCACAAACTCACACACACGCGCATTACGCATGCCAACAGTCATTTCTATTCAACCAATCATTTACGGTCAAACATCGCCTTTTCTTTTCGATCAAAAGTTCCTGATCGCCCATATCGGATTGACCGTTTGATGCCGCCTAAAATACGACGGACAAGATGAGGTTCGTCTTGTGGTGGCAAAAATAAAAAAACCAATGCATGCCAAAGACCACAACATAAACGCAAGCTTCCTTGTCCCCAGGCTTTTTCCGGACACAAACGAGCTACTAAATCGAACACACTACAGGAAAAACAAATAGAAATCAATAACGAAAAATGAAAAAAAATAAATTACTCCATACAAACCTTTTTCACTGGAAGAAAACGGCAGTTAGTGCGAAAAATGCATCGCAACGACTCTCTGACGCTCAGACGAGCTTCGTCATCGGTTTGGTTATGCTTTTATTTATGGACCGTCACTGTCACTGAACATGGCATGATTTGTTTGTCCTGAAAACCACATTAATATCCACGAGCAAATGCGTAACAATCACTGTCGAGAACAACTAAGACGAAATAAACGTCGGTTGTCATTTGTACGGGCTTGCGAAGTGATCACATTAAAACAGTTTAGCATCAATAATTGAATTATCATCCTTTAACAGTAACCCACGCATGCAAGATAGGTTAAATTACCCTAGTATCTTCAATAATTTGTTGGATAATTTGTACGTAAATTACTCATACATTGGCAATCGTTAATTAACCCATAACGGCAGTCTGATGTAGAAATATAAGTGAGTCAATTTCCTAAATCACTGCACATACAACATATAAAAAAGATTTTTAAACATCTTTAAGTCGTTATAAGAACTAAACACAATTATAAAAACACTGTTTATGGCTACGGTTTTCAGACGTCTTGGTGCCTCTCTACAGCTCAGAAGCTATTTCGATTTAGCCTTTTATAACAGTTGCTAGCAAATCGTATTAACATTTACACGTGGGCTCCAAGAATGCTGCCAAATACCATACGATCATTTTTTCCCATAGCTTTATTCCCTATGAACTAGTTATACACTTAATGACTATTTTTAAGACTACTAACATCCTAATAATAACTAGATGGTCGCATAATCAATTATGCAATTTTGAAGTACATTTCCTACATCCTCCTGACTCGATTAAATCTTTCCAATTCCCAATTGCAACTGCGTTACACCCAGTAAGCTCGTACTTCAACTACAGGGAATAAGATGTTCTTGCATAACAGTAAAAAAAAGAACCTACAGGTGGCAAATAAGTGGCAAAAAGTGATTAGCTCACTCAATTTCCAGTAGATGGGTCAGCCTTCAATATGCTCGCTCATTCGGAGCCGATTGTTCCTGCACGAATTGCTCGTAACGAATTGAAAACGAAGAAATTAAATTCTCGTAGTCCGGTAAGGGAGTGAAAAATATAGACATGCTATCCTAGTTGGGAGGTTATCCAAGTGAAATGTGCGGTAAGAGAAATTGAAGTAAATTTCTTCTATCGTTAGCAATTGATTGGCACTACCCGCCACGTTAACGGAAAATGTCCATCGACATGAATTATCTTTTCAACAGATAGCGCTAAGCTGTGTTTAAATAGGTGCTGTCATTAAATATGGTGCCATTTTCCGTCCGTCCGTTCCGTCGGGTACGCCAGACCAACAGCAAGAAGAGAACAATCCGTTCTTTTTAGATGGACCAAGCGGTATCATAAATTTTTTTCTGTTGGAAAAGATATTTGCTTATATGCGCCGCCAATCGAAAATAGCTCTAGCTCCAGCATCAAGTGGAATCGCCGCTTTGCTGCTGAGTGGTGGGAAAACAGTGAACTTTATCTTTAAGATGTCGCTGGTGTAGGACAAACATACAATCTGCACAATACCCGTCCAGTCACCAATTGCGATCCTGATTCGGCAGACGTTGTTGATCGTCTGGGACGAAGCTTCAATGAGCAGTCGCTATGCTCACCAAGCCGTCGATCGTACTCTGCAGGATATAGTGGGATATAGTACGTCGGCTATTTGGTGGTAAGGTTGCATAACTCTATATTGATTTTCACCAGATACTCCCTATTGTATCGAAACTCACGGAAGCACAAGTAATACAACAATGCATTAAAAATAGTGTACTATGGTTCCGTGATTTGTGATTAAACAGAAACATGCGAGTTCAAACGCACAGGATGCAAGTGTGCTTCAGGAATTAACCGATTTCTTGCTCCGCATCGGAGATGGTCGCCATGTAACATTCCCAGGAATGGACACGTCAATCGCGAAACTCCCTCGCGACATGGTACTACACCGTAGTAGATGTAGTAGGTAAAATTTTTAACCTTTAAATCACAAAATATAAATTCATTTCTTCTTATGTTTGCTCAGGCTAACAGGGATACATACATGATTGTAGCACAGCGTGGCACGGATACCAACATGAATGAAAGCCGCTGACTGATATAAAGTACCTGCGAGCTACAGATGCAGTTTTAGTGGCCAGTGGGCTCGAGTCCCACAGTCCCCTGGATGTCTCATACCAGAACGTATGGGTACCTTTATCTTCATAAAAAAGCAAGAAATCGGAATAGAATCCATTGATCCTGCAGAACAAACGAAAAGAAGCCATTTATAAAGAATATCACATTAAATAACCTTTAGATCGCTAAAAATCGATAGTGCACCATGACGTGGACCTCGAAATTTGCATATGCCATGAAGTTTGCTATACGTAGCCCTGTAACCGCGCCGATTAACTAATGTCCTTTAAAATGCATTTTTCCGTTTCAATCTAACCTCATCCAGGAATTATTTCATTGAGGTACAGTTCACAGGCCCAGTTGCCTATTACTGGTACATTCAGTTATCGGTAGATCCGTCACTTCCTCGGAGTGTAATATGTTATATTAATAGCTACTGTAATTTGCTAATACATTTCACAGTTCAATTTATCGTAATTTGCTCATATATTTCACTGCTCACTTTTCCGTTCGTACACGTACCATGAAGCTCTAAAAGTACGCATTTTTTTCCCCCTCGCTCCGTTGACAGCCGCTGTCAACCATCCGCTACCACTCCGCTGTCAATTTAAAATAATACCCTAAGCAGACCGCTAAGTTAATCCTGCCTAGTTGGCAATTAATCCTGCCTGACACGTTGCAACTGTTCGATCTAACACATAGTGGATATGATTGATTTGAAATTATATCAACGATTGTAGTTAATTAGTAGTGCCAGGAAAGAGAATAACAAATGTAATACCATATACTGCTAGACGAAATAATATTCTAGTTAGCTTTTGTGCTTGATAACAACCACTTCAACATTAGCGCCAAGCGCTTTGACTAAATGCGTTCCCTAAAAGTAACATATTTTTCATAAAAAAGTATTGTAATTTCTAAAATGGCACTATATTTTTTATATAATATAGGTAATTAAACTTCAGTAGGTAAATCATGTATTGAAAAATGTATTTTCTTGTAGCCCTTTACCTGGAAAAGTATGCTTCTTAATTTACCTAATATCAATGATTAATATTACTGCCACTAGCGATGATATTTCTAATGTCTTTTATGTTCGTTATGTTCGTTACATAAAACAAACTCTTTCAAACCTAGTGTTATTTTGTTTCCTACATTTACTACAGCAATGTAAACATCATATTATGAAGCCTTATACTTGGACAGTAATTAATATAGCTTATTAACTTCTAGTAAAAATTTTAATAGGTGCTAAGCCGGTGTTCATCTGACTTTTCAGCTGAGAAGCTTTCCGAACGCTTTGAACTTTTCAATAAACCGAAACAACAGTATCGAACTGTACAATTGTACAGATGAAAATGCAGAGCATCGATTACTGCAAATGCAGTCAGGTAAAGTTTCAAAGTTTCAATTTCTACCGGTTTCGATGCACCATGGTTTCTGTTCTTACTGTTTTGTTTTCTGTACTGGTCTTCGATTCCCATTTCCTTTTATTTTATTGCTAAACGGATCGGAATATAAATAAACACCAATACTACCGATTTTTATTTTCCCTCTCTGTAGTGTGAAAGCCGTTATCATCACCGCAATGGACATGCCGTCCGGCAGTTGTTACATCGTCCATAGTTATGATAGCACGCTGTAGAGCTGCCCTTATAGCTGTATTACACAAGGGAGTTTTGGCTGATTACTTTCTGTCAAATCGCGTTTGACCGAGGTCTAAACTACCTACACGGTGTGAATAGATATTCACCTTTAAGTTTTAAAGGTACTTGAATATTGTTTGAGTCTTGAACAACCTAATTAAAAATGTTTGTTGTTGTGGTTAGCTTGTTGTGCATAAAACCATGAACTTGAATTTCATACATTCAAAACTAAATAATTCACATTGCCACAAGTCTTAATATCTGAATTCATCGTCGAACCAATGAACAATTATTATAAGCGAAATGGTTTTTCTTTTAATATACTAATATGGCAACTTAGGCTGTTTGTTCTAAAGAAAAATATGCTGTATTGACAAGAAATAATGAAGAAATGTTCGAACGGAACTACAACGTAGAAGTGAGACATAACAATATAGCTTCTAGAGCATTGCATCAACTAAAGATCTAACATAAGTGCTTGGAAAATTTTTAATTGATCAAAACATCCGAAATGATGCAGTGCAAATCATAACTGCTTCTAATCACGCTGGCAGGGATGTTTCAAACCACTGCGAGATATATATGGACGTATTCGCATGTACAGGTCTTGCAATAATTGCACACTGGTCAATGTTAAATTGCAATGCTTCCACTTCACTTTTCAATTACGATTTCATTACGGTCTAGTCTGGTTGGGCATCCGATTTCGCTCGTCAAGAATGAAGCCCTGAGCCATACAACCGAGCAACATTGTTTCCAACAAGCAAGGCAGCAACAAGATATTAGAAAGTGAAATGAAATAGCAGAAAGAATCTAAATCTAGCTGCGTATTTCAATATTGCAGTGTGACCTACTTTATGGACAACTACTGCCTCTATTCATTTGATTTATCATTCAATGTTGCAGTCACAATAGCTGCTATCTGCGTTCAACGTTCGTGATAACAACACACATTTAATCGCAACTGATAAAGAATAATTAGAGTATTTCTAGCCTTG
>STHB01013203.1:0-13332 GCA_018908115.1 Anopheles rivulorum | reverse complement strand
AAGTCAACAATGTTTCGGTGCTTGCGGGCGTACACGACGCTGCACAGTGTACGGATAAAAAGGCGCGTGCCGTGGACGAAAATCGTCCGATCCGATGTCGGGTAAAACATTTTGGAAAAAGATAAAACAGCCGTGTCTGCCAGCAAATATTCTTCGTCCAAAAATTATACACTTAACAAGGCTTTTTAAAATTTCACCAATGGTTTCTCCCGGTTTTTCTTTTTGCCACCAGCTTCACCGCTCATTGTTCACTGTCCACTGGGCAACTGTAGCGCTGTAAAGCTTACCAAAGACTGCATAAAGTATGGGAGTTTAATATTAAGCAGCATCTTCGGACCCATCTTTGCGGCCCGCTTTACGCTCGTTAAACAGCGCGAACATCATAACTTCCACTCAAGGTGCATTCACGGAGCCTTTTTTTCCCCCTCGTTTATGGTACGCACCACCAACTACTAAATGTAGTTGGCCAAACCAAAGGCTTCAAAAATCCCCGTTCCATTTGGGTGTAACATTTTCCTGTGTGAAAATCATTTCCACGGTCCTCGCTAAAAGCGGGTACGATCGATACATTTTGAACCAACTGGCCAGTATGGCCCGCACCCGCTGGACACACATTGTCTCGGAATTGTCGCAGAACAATCCGTACACACGTACCACGATTAGATTTCTGTTCACATGTTCCATGGTTTCCCAGCAAACAACCCCACCGGTAACGATCGATCGAACGTTGCTGAAGTGGTTTACCCGGGTGCTAAGAAAACACACGTTTTCCCAATGTGCACAATGGCGTCCCATGAAGTACAACGCCCGAGACAGCCACCCGGAGCTGTTGTTTTATTGTATGTTTTTAATTAAAAGCAATATTTTATTAAGTTTTTCCTTACGGTCACCGTACCGAATGGACCGAGTCGGCATCCCGATCCCGTTTCCTTCGAACCTGCACCGTGTATACATGCGGAGCTCTTTTATTGGAACCGATCCAAACAGGATCGTTGGTCCTTCCATCGTTGGTTTTACCTTTTTTTGTTTTGTGTTCCATCCACCGGACACATTCCATCACTTTGCCATGTCCCGTGTGGAAAATTGTTTCCCCATTTTCCCACCCCCAAAAGTGTGTCCTTTTTGGTTTCTTATCATCGCCACAGCATAATGCTAAGTTTGTCTGTTTGGCTAAAATTGTTTACACACGGTGTGTGGTGAATTTTGCCATTACCCAGCATCGATCTTTCTCCTTGCTAAGACTGACGCTCCCCGTAACGAGTGTTGGTCAAAAGTTTTTCCACCGTCCCGAATTTTCTCATCCAACGCTGGCAAACATTGAATTTGACATTCGTAACACGGGCTCGGGAAGCGTTCGCGTCGAATGTAATTTGTGCTAAACAGCTGGAAATTAGTTGACATTTATTGCGTCTTACGTGTTACATATGGTTCGTGCCGAGTTCCAATGGAATGGCGTTACAACGTCTAGTAGCAGCAGCAGCAGCAACAGAAACAAGGGTTCAGTGAAATATTTACCATCCACTTGTCGGTCATATCGTTTCTATTATGTTTCTTGTTTTGTTTTTATTTGCATATTTCCCCACGTGCTATTCACCTTCCATCCTTCGGCACAACCTGTATCGTTTTTTTTTTGCACAAATCCCGTACAAACTCCGCAATGTGCGTTAGGATCTGCAAGCGGCCGGCCATAATGTGTCCGCGGCAAACATCATCCAGCTGAAGGTAAGTTGTCCGCTGGGCATCGTCGGACGAGCAGCTCGGCTTGTTGGTTCCCTCTAATGCTCTATTGGCTCTATGTGTGGTGCATCAAGGATTCTTGCCATTCATGCAAACGTTGCTTCATTTGGTCCATTTGGTCTGCCTGCATCTCGGGATCGTAAAGTGATGGATTCCTCTTTCTGCTGTGCCACTTTGGAAGGGACAATGAGATGAATTGGAATTCATAATTTAATGCATTGTGTGTGCAAGGTGGTTTTGTCTCGAAACATTTTTCGGGGGTTTCATTCACTTCTGCATCACAAACTCGATCGATCGGTTCACTCCAATTTCGTGTGTGGATCCCTAGTCACGTTGCTTCACCGGGATTCATCTCTTAAACATTCTCATCTCTCATCCGCTTTTGTTTCCATTTTCTATATCCATTTCACCGGTTTCTGGCCATTGTGGTAGGTGTTGCTGTCTGGGATGATTTGTCTTTTCAATTTCATAAATTATGTTTTCTCCCCATGCCCCGCTTTACAAACGACGACGTCATTTTTCATCCTTCACCTCGTGTTTTTTTCTTCATTTGATCCGCGTGTAACAGATACGTCGCGTACCGTTCTCGCATGTGTGCGGTACATCTAGCTCAAAACAGCTTCGCATCATGGGCACAACCGTCCGAAAGCGTTTTTTTGGGATCATTTTGGTCACAAGCTTTTCTAATCTCATCCATACGACGCGAGCGTGTCCAGGTGTGGGTGTTCTGATTCTGGAACCGCGCTCGCACACAACTACCACGTTGATCGTTTGCATCTATTCGCCGTCGTGGGACTGACGAAATAAAATACACTTAGCCTAGTGCATGTTGCTGCATGTGTTGTGCCGCTTGCTAGAACAGCATCTTACAAAGTATTAGTAGTAGTAGTGCAAAACCTCCGGTAATAGCTGTAGTTGCGTTGCGTTCCTGCATGCTCAAGTGGGCACGCCAGCTGAATGGTGTGTACTCGAGGCTTACAGCCGTGTCCGTCGGTTGTGCTGGTTGAGGCGCGTGAACGTAACGTGAGTCGGGCAAACCTTGCCTTCAACCCCAATCTCGACGACATCCGACGATGAATGGTTGGACCGGGTTAGATGGATGGTTTGCATCACTTCCAGCGCGATGTACGATAAGGTAGTGGAGTGGAGATGTATTTGGAGAGCAAAAAGGAAGGATGACAAAAAAAGACACCAGCGTGCAGGTGGATGAGCTACCGAGCAAAAGGGTAACGTAACCCAAAGCAGTAACCAGTTACGAGAAAGGAAAGGCAAGAAAACAAAAACCCCAATCCCATACACGCGCCCTTCAAGGGGTACAGTCAAAGGGATTTTTACTGGGTTGAAAGCACACGTGCCCACACCACGCTATCTACCGTCAAGTGGACAAATGACAGGTGATGCTCTTCTCGGAAGGATAGGGCCACTCCACAGCCACCGTTTGCTGCTACCACGTTTTTCCAAGCGTTGTAGCTGCGTTGACATTTTGTCATCTCGAACAAATTGTACATCCGTCCTCGTGCGCTAAGTGTCCCAAGTGTGCTACCATTGCTGCTCCAACTGATGAAAGATGCACCATACCGGTCTGGACTACCGTCCAAACGTCCGCCCACCATACGTAGATGGGATGGTTTTTGTGGTTTCCGTTGAGGATCCTCTCGCACAGCTCGGTACACTCACGCGCCACTACAACCAACTCAAGTGCTGAGGCGGAGGCGGCTTATCAAGCTCGAGTACCCAACACGTTTGGCGTGTCCTCGTTGGTTCGTCAGCCAAGCGGCTTCCTTTGCGCTAATTTGATTCCGTGATTCTTTGCAGGGTGAACCGGGTGAGCCTGGGCCACCGGGACCGCCCGGACCGCCCGGTGCATCCGGTGCGATCGGTCTGGATGGGCGCCAAGGGCCGCCCGGCGATCCGGGCCTCAAGGGTGATCCGGGCCCGCCGGGCGAAAAGGGTCCGGTCGGTAATCCGGGCACGCCGGGACTGCCGGGCGCAAAGGTAATGTTCACACGGTATCACTTGCGGTCGGGTTGTAATGTATCTTTATTAATTTTACCGCACTCACTCAGGGTGACCGTGGCGATAAGGGTGATCGAGGCCTAACGACACACTTCAAGGGTGATCAGTTCCCGGCCGGCATCATTGAAGGTCCACCCGGACCACCAGGACCTCCCGGTAAGTTACTTGAAGAGAAATTCACCAAAAAACATGTGATTTGCATTGGATTATTTACGACTCAATTTTATACTTCCAAATGATTAATTAATTGGTTGATTACTAGGACCACCCGGCGACAAGGGTGACCCCGGACCGGAAGGACCACCAGGACCGCAGGGTGAAAAAGGACCACGAGGCAAACGGGGCAAACGAGTAAGTGAAGTAATTTATAGAAAACTTGGACAACTTGGACAACCGTTTTTTTACAATCAGAGACTATTATTGACTGACTAAAAGACCTTCAAAAATACCGTGTAAATAGAGCCCACCGCAGCACAATCTGTCACTTGTAATGGCGCTTTGAAAGCTTTGCTAGAAAACAAATAATTGTTTATACTTTCTAGTTGAAAGCTTCAATGTAGCATCTAACGCGTACCGCAGCACGAAGCACGTGTTACTAACATTAGTTTGATTGATAGTTGACGTAGTGAATGTTTGTGTACTGTTTCCGTTTCTGTTTTCCCGCATTGTTGTGCATGGGGTTTTGCTTCCAATTTGTTCGAAACTCGATTTTATGTTTTGTTGCTAGCACCGAAAACAAAAAAACACTAAATGAAACACTTTCCAATTCGGTATGCAAAACGGTAGCACTATCATACGTACCGTCCAGTGTGGGAGGACGAAAAAACAAACAAACGGAAAAAAAGGGGAGTGAAAAAACACCCATCGCCTATCGAACCAAATCTTTCCAAAATCACACACATAAAACAAGATGAAAGAGATAAATTTCATCCGAAGAAAAAAAACAGGCTTGGTGTTTTGATGGCTAGAATGAATGGGATTTTTTTTCTCTCTCTCTCTCCTTGCTGTTGTTTGCACCATTCCCCATTTGTGGGAGAAAAAAAATGGGACCCAAAAATATAAAACCAAAACAAAAAAATGCTTCCAAAGGACAAAACCCGACCACAAATGTATCGCACGGATCGCGACCGCGCGTCTGCTGTCCAGCACGTCTGCAATCGTATGCGGAACGATTTTTGGTGCATGCTCTAGCATAAAAGCTTGTTCGCAGAATCAGAAAATACAGCCAAACTCTTGCCAGCACTCGCCCGAAAATAATCATTCCCGGCTCGAAAGAACAGGGGAAAAAAACACAGGAACACACGAAGCGCCGGACAGAACGATTTCACACGAGATTGTTGCCCGGTGCCCCATTCGCCCATTCGCATTCGCTGCTGACAAATATTGCCCTTGTCCGGTGGTGGTAAAGGTTGGGCAATAAAAATTGTATTTAATTTAATTGGATTCCTTCCGCCATCGGCGGACGGCCGATGGTTTCGGGGATGGCCGTTCGGTTTGGGGTGTGTGTTTGCTTTTTGTTTTTATGTTTGAAATAGACGGAGAAATATATATCTTCAATTTTATTTTCCAACACACATTTTGTTTTCTCGTGTGTTTTCTGTTTGTGATCGTCTTTTCGTGTATAGTTTTGTTGTCCCCATTGGTGCATTGGAGTGCAGTGTGTAATGGAGTTTATCAGATCCATCCGGGGCAGCCTGAGATACCCGACACCGTACATTGATCAATCAGTTGCCCAACGTCGCTAGACGCATCCACTAATAATGAGATTCCACAAATCACGCTCATTCCGTCATCGTCTGGCCATACGCTTTCATGGTTCATACGTTTACCAAACACCATTCCATTCGGTACGTGCGTGCGCTTTACTATCTGTTGTACCATGTTTTTTTGTTTTTCGACACGATTCTCATCGAATGATGGAGATGTTTTTCGCCCACTTTTTCCCCCTTTTTTCGCTCGCATGCACGTAACAACATCAAAAGGACCTTTCAATCATCTCACCATCCAGCGACAGTGTATCGCCAACAGGCTTGCGCCCACCGTCCAGCTGCTGTCGTTCGAAAGCGTGAGCATAAATTACATGGCCGCAGCATCGGGTACATCATTAATGCATATCCTACACAAACACACATGGAGCCCGATGGAGATGGTTGCGATACGGTGGATCTGAGGGTGTTTTTATTTTTTTGGTTCGTTTCATCAGTGAGTTTGCTCCTTTCGATCGGTATGCTTTCGGATGTGCTTCTATCGCACAGTCATTATCGGATGTTTTGCTCGACTAATGCTCGTGTCGCGATAAACAGCATCCAAATAAGCGGTAACTGCGGTAACGCGATGGTAAATCGCCTGTAGCAGTGATTTAGACGTTTGGAATGATGAGCGAACCAACAGAAGAAGGATTTTTTTTGTTAGACAAATAAACAAATGAATTCTGCACGTTTGAAATAGCCAGATCTGGTAAGAAGTGTTTAGAAGATAGATTACATTTGGTAAATAATTTTTAATCTTGTCAAAGCAATGTTTAAGAGGAGATCAGTTATCAGCAGTTATCATTTTTGAAAATGATGAATGGCTTTGTTGTGGAAGTTCTTAGAACATTATGAATTTTGCATGAATATCCTGAGCAGACTTTTAAGCAATTTGCTATTTCGTAATTCACTTGATGAATTTTATTTTTTTTTTAATTTATTTTTTATCGTTTGTTTGTTGTATGTTTGTTTTGTTAACAGACTTTCAGTCTGTTTTTGATGTCTAAAACGACTTTCGTAAGATCAAAAAATGTTATGCTCTATATCCCATTCGTTAGGTTGTTTGAGCTTTATAGCTTAAATTATCTTGTTTCATTTTATTTTATTTTTTAATGTAAGCTTCATGATAATTGTTAACGAAACGGCATTGAATTAATGGCTGTGTGCTCTAAAAATGTGCATTTTCCCTAGCAAATATATTATCAATTCGAAAATGCAAATTGTTGATACGTCAATAACATCCCGAACATAACCTTTTTGGCCGAGCTGCCGAGCGTTTCTTCGAAATTTTGGAATTGAATATTGAACATTAAGTTGAAGTGGATATGGCTTTAAATTCAAAATAATTCTGTGCTATTTTAAGTACGCTGATTTTGAGCGCACATTCAAATGAATGTAAACGTGTATTGTTTACAAAGATAGTTAACACCCGCATGAGGTATCGAATTTTCCCACTAGTGTATGGTTTTTAAGCAAAAAACAATGTTCATTGTAATAATGGTTACAAGTTTTTATAAATAAATTGATCGGAACGAATGAAAAACCTATTAGGCTGAAATTAAAGGAATACAAAAATAACGATTCAACCTCCATTCTGCAACAAACCTTTTCTCAATACTTACAGCTTACCCATTCTAGTGAACAATTTCACTCCTACGGAACACTTAAAAAATACTCCTCAAATTCTTTTTATAATATTACAAATAATTCCATCCATTCCGAACCAACTTCAACTCCACAAGCCCAATCGAAAACCAAAAAAAGGGAGCAGAAATGCAACCGAACTTTGCAGTCACACTTTACTCGATGAACCATAAATGATCGGCTTGACCGGAGCGACCGATACCGGCAGCGGAAAACAAAAGCCATTAAGCTCGTGCGCGACACCGGTTTTGCTGTGTCGGAAATGGAATGTGAATAGAAATTACCCCCCCAAAATGGCCGCGCGTGTGCTTGGGTGCGCGAAGCGGAAAAGTTTCGGCACGGTTTTGCTGTTCGAAACAAATTCGAGCTTCCTCCGGGTGCTCGTGGTTTGTGTTGTGTTGGCCGTTAAACACCGCATAGTATCAAAGTTTGCATTTGCAATTTCCCCCAAAAACGGGGAAGCTTTTTTCTTCCTTTTGTAAGGGAAGGGATGGGGGAGTGGGGGAGGGAGAGGGAGGGAGGAAAAATTAGTGCATCAGAATTACCACCCGGGCCCGGACCCAATAATGTACAATCGTTTAATCCCGCTCGGGCTTGGGAAGCCCAACAACCCAACGCCCCAGCACGCAACAATGCGCCCGATCAAGCACAAAGTGCGCTCGTTCTGCAGCGCGTGTGCAGCGAGCGAATGCAATTAAGCTGCTCGATAGATTTGCCATTCAAATGAATGTCATAAATAGGGGCGGGAAGGGGGGTTGGGGGGGGGGGGTGGCCATGCGCTTGGGTGAGTTTATGATCGGTAATATGTATCATGGCTCGGTTGTTTCACCGTTGTTGAATGCCCACAAAAAAAAAAAAGACACACACTCCACACAAATACGCCTTTTTTTGGGACGGAATCATTTACATGAAAACTTGTACAGGAAAATTCCTAGTAAAAGTATCTATCATCTCTTTCTCTCTCTTGATATGCTAATTACAAAAAATTGCGGAGGAGAGAAAAAACATTCCGCAAGCAATCACATTACTTCGTTTTCGTATTGAACCCATATAAATCGCCCAACGGGTCAAATTGGAATTCGAATGGTTCACACACACACACATATACGAAGTACGATTATGGTTATTTATTGAATTGTAGTTATTGGTTTGCTTAACATAATTAATTCTGCGGTTACAATACGTTACATGTCAGAGCGCACCATTCAACATGATGTATGGATTCGGAATAATTTTTTTTTATATTTTTGCTGATCTTTTGTATGTTTATATTATAGTATTACCTGTACGTCCGACGTATCCTTTTTTACACACGCTCGTGTGTATGTGTGTGTATTTGCTGTTTCGTGACCGTGTATTGGTTTTAACGATATGATGGCCATTATTTCATTGTGGATTTAATAAAACGACCCGGCCGCTTTGTAATGGCTCGATGGCACGATGAAAAACCATACCGATGAATGTCACGCGTAGATAACGACGGGCATGCCAAATAGTGAAAGAATTGCAACAAAAAACACACATAAAAAACACATTGGTCCGAGTACCGAGTACCGGAACAAATCCGCAAAACCACTAACGATTGGTAACCGCATCGGCCATCGGCGCTAGGTGACAGGCTCACTTTTCGCTGCAACGCCCCCGATACCCACATCGCAACACATACAAACTATATCTATTACGAGAACCACCACCGACGAAACTCCGCATTCGTCCACCCATTTGCCAACGGGTCGTGTCGCACCGCTCGGAGAATTTATGTTATCAATAGTGTTTTACCAATTTTCGCTGCGGCGCTTCGAACGCACCGTGCTAAGTGAATGCGGCGTTTGGCTGCCAAAAATACAAAAGCATAAATTACGAGAAGCACAATATGGTCGGTGGTGCATTGTAGATCAGCGAATGATGGGGGCCGGAATGTTCGCACCGAAGGATCAACGGGCGCACGCTACGCGGGTTGGCCAAAAGCGCTTTCCACGCACGCGGTCATCGGATTCGGGCTTACTTCGCTCATCGATAAATTTTCCTGCGGCTATGATTTATTCAATTTTGCCCATTCATTCGGCAAACAGGCGGTGCGGAAAGGGATGGACACGTGTGTAAAGCTGTGACCCATGCTGACCCACACCCGTAGCCAACAGTCACGTGTGTTGTGACGACACAAAGGGGTTGAGATGGAGCCCCAAACCGAACGGCAATTTATCCACTTTTGTAACGCTTTGTCGTGGCTCTGTTGGCCAAAAAATTAAGGGTAACGAATAAAAACACCCCCTTTTCAAGCGAAAATCCACTTTCCACCTCGCTCGAGTGATGGTGTGGTGACGGTGGGTTTTTTTTTTTTTTGGCGTTTTGACACAAACGTACGACGAAAACGATCGTTTAATTGCACTCATCCAACTGGCATCGGGATGCTCAACATTGAACCAACGCTCATTAGGCGTGAAATCACGTAATTTGTGAAGTTGTCGCATTGAATTGCTTCTTCTGGGAAACGGCTGCCCACGTGCACTGCACACCGTACGTGCCGGTGCGTTCGATCAAACAAACGGAAAATCGTCACTTACATATCGTTCATTTCGTTTTCGCTTTAAAATGTGTCCATACACGCAGTGTCCAGCTTTCCTGGACATGCATCGGCCAATCATAATTAAAACGAGCTGCAATCGCAATCGATGCGCCTCCATCCGTGGGAGCAGAGAAACAAAAACCGAAATACATCGTGTAATTCCGCTCATATTTCATCCGGATTTACATAAGAATGGCGGCATACGCAACGAGATAAAATGGTCGAAATTTATTTGCATTTTTCTTTGTAAACTTTCCATGATTGCAATAAACGTGGAAAAAAAAAATTCTCCATTGTTTATTAATTGCAACAAAAATATCAATTGAAAGTTTCACTGTAATGAAATTGAATTGTCAATATGAAACATTAATGAAACAGAGCTTACAGGATACAGGGTGTATCAAGTAGTGTTTATTGAAATATTTTTTTAAATAAAAAAACAGATTCTTCATTCTTTCTTTTCTATTTGAGTATCATCATCGTGTACAGTACAATTTTTAAACTAGATAGCAGATGGCCAGATTTATTTTCGATATAGAATATAGAAACGTAGAAACGGTCCTAAAGAATGTTTAGTATAGATTACTTCACTATTTTACCATAATTTGCAAAAATTCCTCCCCATTATTGTAGCTAAGACTGTTTTCAGATGGAAGTTTTGATGTGAGAATAGACCTACTCAAACGATTATTCAAGCTGGCCGTATTACTAAACGGCTACATTGAATTCCAAAGAATCTTTTGTAGTATAAATTCTTCCAAAAATATACAGCGCACTGGACACAATTATGGATATAAAACCATCAATAAGGAAATTTGCCTCTCACGGTATATAATGATCAGATATACGTCACATTACATTACATTACATGCCGTGCTCCTTAACTTATTAAGATCAAAATATGGCAATCTCTGCTGAACAGCTTATTAAACAAATTTGATCGCTCCTAACGATCCTTTCGAATCCTTTCAGAATAAAAAGATTCATGCAAATGAATCAACCATATGCCATTTCCACTTTTGTTATTATGTGGTACGAGATGTGATCAGTGCTTCAATATTATTTACTAACTAACTTTACC
Organism: Anopheles rivulorum; assembly: GCA_018908115.1. Classification (NCBI taxonomy): domain Eukaryota; kingdom Metazoa; phylum Arthropoda; class Insecta; order Diptera; family Culicidae; genus Anopheles; species Anopheles rivulorum. The sequence goes on along the minus strand of STHB01013203.1, from coordinate 2,540 downwards.
AAAACCGATGCAATTTTTACAATTTTTAAATAAAAAATAATAAAATATTGATGCACCCTGTATGAAATCTCTCTTGCAAAAATAGACGGCAACGAGGGTCAATTATTTGTTCCGTTTACAATGCCATACAAACGGCAAATAGTCGAATGGACAGGAAAGTGCACACTTGTATTGATTGCCATTTTGTTTGGCTTTAACATCCGCACCAATTCTACCGAACCGAACGTTCCTGATCGAAAAATGGTCAAAAGTATTATTTTAACTTACATTTTCTTTCTATGGTTCTGTGTGTGTTTTTTTTGCTTTGTTTTGTGTTCTAATCGCTAGTAGCTAGTAGCTATAATTTTCTCCTATTTTAGGACACCACCTTGCCGTAGCACCTTGTAGCGCACCTTTCTAGCCCTAATCCTCCCTAGCTTCCTACCGGCACCTTACCGACGCTTTTGAACCGCACCTGTTCTAACACACCGAAGCAGCACAGCACCGAACAGTTCGGAATCGCACATCTCGAACGCGAAACAACGCACATGGGACACACGCGTGTCGCACCGTTGTCGTCTTGTGATGCCCCGAACGAACGGGGCCATGTACCGAAAAAGGCAAGGTAAGTGTAGCACCATCCGAAGAACATGATTCCCCGTTGGCGCAACGCTGGCTCAACGCTGGTGCACCCGACCCGACCGGCACTCGCGCACCCGAAACGGGAGATAAATGTTGATGGTAGCAATTTCACGTCACCCAAAGAACAAACAGCACTTTAGCACCCGCGAACCCGAACCAGGGGGGGGGTTGAAATGTCTGACGGAAGCAGCAAAGGTTCTGGGGGCGCTACTGCTGCAGCTGCATGCACGAGAAAAAGACACACATTCGATTAACGGCCTGACAGTCTGACTCCGGGAGACAGTGCGACGGATACGACGGAGCGCATCGCAGCTAGCACCCGACACGCTATCGCTCCGACGACGGTTTTGTTGTTCCATGGTGCTGTACGCGATACAATGGCTTCGTGTCAGCGCCATGTCGAGGGAGCTGTTGTCGCGCCATGTTTGTTGAAAGTTATTTTCGCCCTCGAATCCCGAAAACGGTTTGGGGGAAACGACGACTACTACTGCCTGTTCGCGTTCGTGTCAGTTGTGCGATTTCGGTACCATTTCGAAAGTAAGCGCGACCATGTCGTGCGTAGATTAATTTCCAATCAGCTTATATTGCTTGCTTTAAATGGAGGTGGGTTTTTTTTCTCCCTACACAACACTGTGTGTATTTTGTAGTTGTTGTTCATTTATTGATGTAGTTGTTGTTTTCTTTTAATTCAAATTATCAACATTTTTATAGTAACTTTTAGATTTTCTTTACGTTTTAAAATTTAATTCAATAATATAATACTCAGTAGTTGTTTTAAAATGTTTAAAATAATTTACTCCTTTTCTACTCCCCCACGCTTTTCTACTCTTCCAAAAACGCTCGCAACGATTAACAAACCTGTCCCGGACGATAATACACCAACGCAAAATTCCCATTTGCAAATGTAGCCGTAGTTAAAACATGCGTATAAATCCTTTCGCACCACGGCATTCACGCGCACTGCTTCCGCAGGGCAAAAGCAACAATTTCGCGTTGGGAAGGTTGACAAGCGATTTAATTAATCTTTCACTTCCTTCCCGGCTTTATTTATGGTTATTAGTGTTTACCTTAATGTGCAGTACTAAAAGGCTTTTTAGTAGCGTGCCCCTCCCCTCCCATCTGCGGGTGGTTTCGCTGCGTGCCGAGTGTTGTTTGCTGCCCGTGTGTTTTGTAACCGTTTGTATTGTTGTTGATTTTTGCGAATGTGTGTTGTGGTGGTGACAGATCGCTCACACGTGGCGTAGGTTGCTTTGATGAACGCGATGGATGTCGGTTGTTTTGGCGCTTTTTGGTGTTTTTTCGTGTGGTGACGGTTTTAATATTGTTTTCATCAGCTCCCTGACAACGAGATATACGCCGACGGTAGCGTTTAGTTTTAACGATTCATAATGAGCTCTCCCGATCCGCTTTATGGGACAATAACTTGTACCGAAGTCATTCAGTAATTCCCCTATTCTCCACATTCTTTCTTCACTGTGCAACTCGTCCTTTAACAAAACGCTTGCTGAAGGGCCCTGGAAAGGATGACGATTACGATGAGGCGACCCTGACACAGTTCCGTGGTCCGGTCGGACCACCGGGTCCACCAGGACCGCCGGGCCGTGATGGAACGCCCGGCTCGAAGGGTGAGTCGGGTGAGGTGGGAGCGCCGGGTTCGTTGGGACCGCGCGGACTGGACGGTATGCCGGGCGAACCGGGCATCGAGGGTCCACCCGGACTGCCCGGCTATCAGGGCCCGCCCGGTGAAAAGGGAGATCCAGGAGATATTGGACCACCTGGCCTTATGGGTCCGCCTGGATTGCCGGGCCCGCCCGGCTATCCCGGCGTGAAGGGTGACAAGGGAGATCGAGGCGATTCCGTAAGTATCGATTCACTGTTCTGGCACAATGTTCGCGCCAGGCTCGTAACCGTGCACGCTG
>STHB01013161.1:0-13341 GCA_018908115.1 Anopheles rivulorum | reverse complement strand
CACACCATGCGAAACGCACATCCCACGGGTGGTTCACGAGATTCATGCTCGAGTGCGCAAAAGTTTACGCCCCATTTTGTGGTACCCCGGTCGGCTGGCTGGCCAACGTGAGCGAATAAAGCGCTTCTTTTGCGTTCGTTATCATTTATGCTAGCTCCCCGGGAAAAAGGGAGCGATCCACAACGCACGAAGTCGAGCGTCTGGGAGCAGCATCCTTTTTTGTTGCGTGCGAGAGTCGAACGTCGACTCGGTGGAGGGTTTCCTCTGCGCTGTGGTCGATTAATTCGTCTCCGGTTCGCCCATACTTTTTTTTCTCTTGTTGTTGCTTCCACTAAGAACGCGCTTATTCCTTTCCCGGCCCAGGGACGGTTTCGCATCGATATGTTTTTTTTTTTTCTCCTGCCATACCACGAATGCTTGGACACCCATTCAAGACAAACTCATCGCTGGGACACCCGCCGTGCGACTAATGTATGCTCTCGTTCGGGATTCACCACCACCGGTGGAATGACTTTTCCCAACCCGCTTAGCTTTAGTCAATGTGTTTGTGTGTGTGTTTTTTCAGTAAAATTTCTGCTTGTCCCACCACCACAAGTTGAAGCTGTTAGTTATGATATTGTGACACCACGTGAAACGCCCTACTTCAAGGGCGTTTTCCTTTCGGTTTTGAATCGAAACCCTCTAGGAAAACAAATATTACACCCGGGTTTTGTGGGGGTTTGAATTTATTTTGCTTTTGGACGTCGTAAATCAAAATCGTTCCAAAAACGGTTTGTCGTTGGTGCGAATTTGGATTACTGCTGCAAGGCGATGGTGTACAGGTTTCTGTAACGCTCTAATAACGTTACTAAACATCTGATTACTGTGTTCACTTTGGTACTGACTTTAATGTTGTCTATATTTACATTTTAAAGAAAGATACACAAACTTGAAAAAGAACCAAAATAACAAAATTTTCCGAGATAGATTTTTGAAATCAATATGGCATCTTATTATTAAAATCACCCAACTTTCAAATATTCTTTGTTGCACATAAACCTTTCTTCCGGTCAACTCGTTTATTCACTAAAATGAAAGATAAACCCATTCAAATGCTGGACAAAAAGCTACCGACAGAATGTTCTGTTTTGATCTAAAAATCACAAACCGATATTGAACTACAACTGACAGCCGACTGAAAGATGATCAGATTACGTACCAGGGTATGGATTATTGTGGTCCACATTCGGCGTTAGGGTACAAACTGCATGCTAGGAAATTCTATCCCAACTAGAACGCGAATTTACGAATGTTTTATTGAAACACGTTAGAGAAGTGCGAAAAAAAAAATGCGAATGACAATATTGATTTTCCAGATGATGCGATTAGCGTGTTACAGGAATCTAATTCTATGTCCACGCGTATATGGTTTAGCTCGGCTCTATCAACCCACTATCAACACTATCGGATGCCTTTTTGGTGATTTGGTGTGAAGTGGGATGGAGGGCTTTTCCGAATCTCAATTTTCCGGCAGGTGTTTTTCACACTCTTTCGATCCATCACGCTAACGCAAGCAAAATAAAGTACTGTGTGAGAAACGCTACAGAACACGTAACCGGCATAAGCGCAAAAAAAAAGAGTGGGTAATTTAAAATTCCCCTTGAACAACCCTGCCGGGGATGCACATGGGACTGGCGAGCAGGCAAGGATGATCCCGCGCGGCACACGATGCTCGATGCTGCACCGTAGCATAAATCCTTCGGCACACCAGCACGAAGTCATTTGACACGCGAATGAAGGCATCAAGGGCCTTCGATGCCGGGTTGAAAAATGTTTGGTACGACGTGAGAATGTTTGGCTCGTCGCACTGATTTTCTCCTGACGTGGCTTCACGTGGCGAGACACACGGCTAGGCCGAGCGCCAGAGCACCGATTGAGGAAGGTCAGGACGAACAGCGACCAAAAGGCAGCGAGTGAGTAATGACACCGTGCACCTCACACCTTAACACACACACACACACACACACACACAGAACGTGCATGTCATCAAATGTGTAAAAATCCACCTTGTTCCATTGATGCTTCCTGGTGGGAGAACCAAAAAAATATTCACAAAGCCAAAGAGAAAAAAAAAAGATGTGCACATCCCCACTGTGGCCCGGTAGATTTATAGATCAAACATGTTTCATTACCAACGGCTATGTGTGCGACGGCCATGGACGGACAAACATATCTCGGAGTTTTGAATGCAGATGCAAACCCGGAAGTGTGCGATACGATCGCGCTATCGCTTAGATGCGAAAGCGATGCCTCCGAGGGCAGGGGCCGAAAGGGATTTTGACTTTCCATACGCCATTTTCGTACCTTCCTCACAGAGATCACCGGTTTTCCGCCTGACCTGTCGTCGAATGCAGGTCACTTTTCTTGGGATGTTTCTTCGCGCGCCCTGCGTTGAACGTATGCAAATGCAAAGTGCAATATGCATATCGCTAATTGGTCGAATCTAATTACTAGTACGAGTGCTGGCCCCGTTGTGTGCCCTTTTTTTGCAGCGAAATGATGTAGGACAGGGCAGTTTGTACGGCATGACGGTATTCGGAGTATCGGAACCACGGTACGAATCTTGTAACGCGTGAGGAGCAACCACTTAAAGCCCAGTTCTGGCAGACAGAAAGCATAAAAGTGAAACCAATGTTGAGTTCAGCTTCCGAGAGGGCATTAGCACTCCAGCAGCTAAAAGTTCGCACAACATCGCCGCCAACGCATTTTAAAAGCAGTCGAGAATGTAAAGCTAGAAAGAGAGATTCTACTTTTCCTAGTGCGTACAAGGAAGTTAGATAGAAATCTATGCATGATGGCGGTGTCTTTAATCCAATCCGCCATTGAAGCCGCTCAAGATATGCTCTAATTAATTTGTTCTCGTTTTGCTATCGGAATCCAAGAATCCAAGAACGTGGCTTGTAATGTAAGTAAATTTTTGCTAATGATTTAAAGAGAAATATGAGAACCTGAAATACTATTCCAAAAGAATTTTCGTGCTGAAAGCTTTTTTCATGCAAAATGAGCATTTTTGCAGCACATTTAAGAATTAATCAAAAATGGATTGTATACCAGAAAGGCCATTAAAATAACAAACCCTGAACTGTAGCCTTCAATACGTTAAGGGAAAAATTATATCTGAGGATTGTACTTGAACAAAGGTTACGGAACAACACCTTTGTTTGTTTTTCATTACAACATGAAGAATATTATTATTTTTATACCCTTCGCACTTGAAGTAGGGTAGCTGCATCGAAGACGTGAATAATTTTTGAAGTGTTGGTAAGATTATTTAACCCATAAACCGCAGCATAAATGTCAAGAAGACGGAAACAAAAAATATGTTCTTGTAAAGCATTGAAATATACTGCGTTGTTCGTAGCCGGCTGTAATTGCTGGACATTTTTTTAAGCAATTTAAAATTAATTATTAAATGAAGGAAAGCTTGTAGTAAGGCTTACATTAATGCATTAAAACATTTGACAGGAAGTTGATCCTTGAAGATATTAAAATTATTTTGTTGGTAAATTTTATACAATTTATGACTACTAACTACTATTTATAATTTGTTTTCACATTCTCATTTGCACCGTGTGTTCCTCTTGAAGATGCGCTACGGCTTGTTCGATTTGTTCGCTAAAAGTTAGAGGCAGCACTAAAACTGCAAAACATGATTAAATTTCCACCATACCATACTATCCACTAGATCCGAACACAGACAACGCTGTAGATTGCGTAGGTACAGTACAGCACAACAGATTTAGTGAGCATAAACTCACCATACAATTAGCTGTAACTGACCCACTCTAGGTTGATTCTGAGCTACATCAAGCAATACCTTGGTGCTCACAAGCGATGCTCAAATTGATTCCACAGCGCAAAGAAGTTTCCCCAACAGAGGCTTCCTGCATTTCATTATCGTATTGCTTTCGCCGATGAATTGTTCTAGCAAGGATTTTTTTTTGCCTTTGATTTTACTGCTGGTCAGACTACAGACTTATGTTTGCAAACGCTTGATTTGCGTTACTTTCTCCTTTGCGTAGATGCAAAAGGGCAGGTAAAAAGTTATCTTCCCACATAATTAAATGCTGACAGCAGCGGACTACACCATGGCATGACTTTAAACAGATAAGATTGTCGAACAAATATGCTTCGGTCGGGAAGACTATAAAAATGTCATCATGTAAAAGGTAAACCATAGCCATATCGTACAGCAAAGATCGGACCTTGCCGGTTTCGTTTCGTTTGGATTTTTTCCACCCATTTTCGGCAGTCCAATGCGGACAAAATGGCAATCTGGTGCAATCACGATAGGGAGTTTTTTTTGGGGTGGAAATTTACTCCCAGTGCCAATCCGTTCGGCAAGTTTGTCAGCCGAGCCGCACAAATTGGACAGTGGCAATCGCTTTTTAAAAACTCGCCACATAAACCGCCGACGAGCACGGTTAGCAGCCGTAGTGGCCGATAGGGATTTTCGTGGGGCCTTTTGTGTTTTTTTTTTTGGTTCCATTCGTTCGTCAGCCGATGCCGGTTCGATTGCGTGACTTCAAATATTTATTATGAAGCGCGCACAAACTTCTAAACGAATTGTTGTGCTTTGCCAGGGCGCGAGGTTTTTCCAGCGTTTGGGTCGATTGGTACGGAAAACTTTGCTGAAACCTCGCGTTCCTCGCTCGCGAACTTGTGGAAGCGATTGGAAGAGAAAACTCACAGGTAGAGGGCAAGCAGTTTTCACTAAGTTTTAGGCACAAGATAAACGAAAAACTAGTGCCCACCGTTTTATGAAACCTGAATTGACAAAATCAACCGGTTGGGCCGAAAAACGAAGCACCAAAGGAAGCAAAGGGAGCTTTTCTCATTACGACGTGCAACTCCATTTGCTACGCTTTCTGTAACGATTTGCACGCAATTTCGTTTTACTCACGCTGGAATATGTTTATGATACTTGGGAAATGGAAACATTTTAAATCGCTTGATTAAACAAAGATCGTGATTTATTGGGACACTGTGTATTGTGTGTGTGCTAAACATCGCAATTCCTTGTTCGTGGGTTGCGTGCATTCAAAATTGTGTTCTTTGTAAGCAATTATTTCAAAGTAATTACATCAAATAACATTAAAATAAGCTAGTAAAACAATCTTTCTCCAAAATATACAATAATAAACCTAGTATGGGTACATTTTTGCAACAGTTTTCTAAAGACAATAAACGTATCTTAAGGTGTTAAGGTGCGCAGCTAAGTTACGGTGTTTTTTTAAATTAATTTTATGTTTTGATAATTTGATTGGATATTGTGGAATTGCTCTTGATGCCTTTCAAACGGTTGTTTAATAAATTACGAACACTTAGTCGAAAATTGATCTTCCCATTTTTGAAACAATCCTTGGGAAAGTGTCAATTTTTAATGTTCTCACACGACTGGAACTGATGATTATCCAGATCCAGAATGAAACATACCATATAGGCTAAAACTTTCCAAATAGGTTTTCACTGGCTTCAGATCAAAGGAGCGAGTATTATCACGCAGGAACAATTGTACCTCGTTCCGGCCTTCTTTCGCACAGTGTTTATTTTAAAATTTTATTTGTTATATTTCAGTTATAGCAGATCAATTCGCCCTAAATTACGGTGTGGTTCAATTTAGTAAAAAAATCTCCCGTAAATGACAATTCCTGCCCACCAAATCAGCAATATCACTGTAACTAAACTGACGTTCTGCACACGCCAAAATCGAGTACCAATTCATCAATTCCAAACCGATCATTACTTAGTTGTGGACCTAATGTTAATGCCAATGCCACCCATTTGCAACAGTGTCGAACCGTTTCTTACAAATGAGCATTAATTGACTAAAATCGATAAGGAATTCCATCGCTCCTAATGCCGTAACCATTTATCTGAGCATAAATTCAGCATTCCCATCAAGAAGCGATTGTGCATGACTCAAATGGAAAACAATTTCGCTGCAGTGTTGATTGTGAGTTAATTATCTTTTAAGACATGTATTGCATTCCATTCCCATATTTTCTATGCAATCATATTGGAAATCCAGCAAAGGTTTGTTTATTTTGTCACTCGATGGGTCCACAAAGATCGACTCGTATTCTAGCGGCAATCAACGCAATAGAGCACGAACTGAGACGGTTTAGCCGGAGGCGCTAAATGCAGCTGTGTCTATTACCGTACGCGATCAACCGCTCCCAGCGGTTGCTGCATCGAGTCATATGTTGATATCATCGTTTCCACTGTTTCCAATGCATATTATTTACATTAAACGACACGATCTAGCAGCGATCTCTGCCGGGCCGGATCACACACAGGCGCGATCAGAATAGCGAACGCCTCGACGCGAACGCGGTGGTGAGATGAAGTATTATTTTTAGTAGCGCTTACTGTACCGCTCTGGAATGTTGGTCGACGGTGCCACGAGTTCATCCAGCACGGCATTCAACGAAAACTGTGGCAAAGGGTGGTGGGACAAATTTTCACTACCGGTGCCACCGGTTCGTGCGTTCCTGACGTGCATGATTGATATGGCGCGTTGCCGGGTGCCGACGAATCCCGCCGACACACAACGGTTATCATGGGAGCATTCCCGCATTTTAACACCCCGATTGGCAACTGATTGGTTCAATTGGGTTCGATTTGGCGCATTGCTCGCTCGCCCGGCTACGGATCTAAAATCAATCTAGTCTATATGTGCGCTAGCTTACGCACATGGCGTGCGGCTCGCGTTCGGTCGGGTCAATGCGTGACCTGACGGGGCCATAAAAACGGAACGGTTTCTCGCCGTACTTTCTTTGGCATTGATTTGGCGAAAACAACAAAAAGCGATGGAACCTAAAATGCAAAAGTGCCTACAGTAGATTCACCCCCGGGGCGGCGGAGTGCGCAAATTGGTGTTAAGCGTTTTTAAAACAGCGTACTTAAAACGAAATCGCTCCCAGGGCGCTGGGGTCCCGGGCAACCCTGATTGCTTCATGTTGCGTGATAATTTATGATGGTGCAAATTTGCTACGACATCCCACCCCGGGCGTACCCGTACATACATTTTTCTTGACTTTGGTCGTTTGATACGAAGCTAAAAGCAGCGAGGCCAAGGCGCTGGAGTTTGATCAATTCCATCACAATCGCTGCGCAGCTATGCTGTGCCTCGTTCTGGTGCCATTTTCACCGTTCATTATGAGACCTCGCCCCGGCTTAAGGGGGTCGTGTCCTGCAACTCTCTTTGCAGTCCTTTTGTCACATCACGATCGTCCGTTGACAACGCACTTACACAAGCCCACTCGGTGGCGAGATTCATTTCGTCCTGTTTCGAGCGAGCTTTGTTTGGTTCCTTTTTTTTTCCCCTGAACTGATAAACGAACCGGTGTGCATCGGTGGTGGATGAAAAATTTGACCCACCAAGCAGTGCCACCCTACTCTCTCTCCCATTCCTCCCATCTTCCTTTCCACCCCTGCGTCCTGTTTTACCCCGCGAGGATGTCAACGGTTTTGCGAAACGAATTGTCTCCACGCCATAGTGGAAGGACTTTTATTAAATCGATAATTACATTAAAACTCGCCCCGTGGTCGGCCCTTGGAGAGCGTGCGTCGCTCGACCTGTGGCAGCCGAGCAAAGGTGGAACGAAAATATTAACCTACCACTAAATACCGCTGCTCGATGGTCCAGCGGGAAACGAAGGGACCCAGGGAATTTCGTTACAGAAATTAGATCGCCGAACTTTGGGCATGACCTTCTGCCGCTCCAGGGCTTTCGCTTCACCGTTCTCCGTCTCCGTACCTACCGAACCCATTGGTCCCATTAGACAATCTCGGCGCGCGTTACATGGTTGGATTTTTATGACTTACTCAATCGCAACTCGTTCCCTTTTCCCAAGTCGTTCAATAAGCGCAGCAATGCATCCGAAAGGGCCAGTCAAGCGGGACCATTAATACAGCTGGCCGAACAATCGTATGTGACCAATCACTTACTACCTCGTATGAAGTTTTGCACAGTGCTTGAAATCATTTTGCACACACGCACGGGTTTCGAAACAACGCGTGGTGATCCTTTGTAAATCAAGTGCAACACTTGTAATGTTATGTGTAGATAAATTGTGGCCGATCAGTTGAAGGAGCATGCTTACCTTTAGGAACCTGCTACCCATTGGAAATAAATATCCAGAATGCTTAATTTATGACAACAGAATAAATTACGGGTAACAAATTGAAGAAAAAAAAACGTTGGCAGAGTGCATTTTGCATTCAGCTGCATCTGCACTGATGCACTACACACATGATTAATGCCGCACTCATACGCCCGACGGCACTGGTTTTATTGGTTTTTGTTTATACATTCCTGGCCGTTTTTTTTTTTTGCTGCATCGCTACTACCATCAACGTTTTCGGTTTCGATCAAGCACGAGAATGCAACAACAAACAGCGCATCAGCTCTGGTTGAGGGATGATTTCAAGGTTCTAGCGAGATGATTGAGGAAGATGAGGACACCATGATTGGATCACTTGACATTCTTGTTTCGCGAGAATCGGTGTGCATCTTCTGTTGTTTGACTTTTCCTACGAAAAGAAGTACACCGTACATGTGCAGTGAGTGTTTTCCACGGTTGCATGCTAGAAAGGTAAACATAAATCAAAGAATCAACGGGTTGGTGACTTCTTGTGATCCTGTCGATGATCCATCAGAACGCTCTGCGGGAGTTCTTATCATGCTCTCTCTCTAGAACCAGCCGCTTCCAACCACACACTCATGTTCACGAGATTTAACAAAAGAGCATTATTGCAATTTGCTCGCGCTACCACAATAAAACAAATCAGCCAATGAATAATTCTGCACGCCTGTCGGTCGGTCAGTGGCAATAGTTTAACCGCCTATAATAGCTCATTTGAGCATTACACGCAACAACAGCAGCAACGAAGCCTTGTAACAAATCTAACCGCCCACCACCACCACCACCCGAAAAACACGGTTCATTTCACCCGTTCGGGTGTTCGGGCAGCGCGCTCCAACGATGCGATGGCGCTCCAACCCAGTCGATGGCAGGCGCATTTTCTTCGCTCGGGCGCTCTCGCGAGCGTTCTGCTCGCCAAAATCGCCAAGCGACAGTAAGCCGAGTCGGCAAGTAGTTCGCTGTCTGGCACGTCAGTTGGTGCCGGAAAACGGAACAGTGCGGACGCATCTCGCGTTCGATAGAGGACGATTTTTCCCGCGTCGTTCCATTGCCGTGTGGCAGTGGTTTGCAGTACACCCCCGGATCGGTGGGGTGGTTTTAGTGTGTCCGTGACTGTGTGAGTGTGTGTATGTGGGTGAAGTGATCGTACGGCTATTAGCAATAGTGGTTCCATTTTGTGACGAATTTTGGTGATTATCCTGTCCAGTCTTTTTGTTTGTAATTCCTACGGATGGTGCGCATGCATTGCTGTTAACTGATCGTGTTGCTACTAAAGCTGTGTGGACTTGGTACCATAGTGCCATTGGTTTGGCTGTTGGCATTGCTAGCTCTAAGTGTTCGATCGCGGGTGTATGTTTCTGTGCTTGTGCTGACACTTCATTTGTCAAGCGATATTTATGGTCGGCGAACCGTACTTTCGGCGCTTAGCTCATCGCCGTGTGGATAGAGGGGACTCAGATTGCGGAGGACAATCCAATTTTTTGTTGTTGTTGTTGTTGGGATTTACATTTTCATCTGTGCTCACCAGTACGTACACTGTGCACCAAAAAGGGGAAACATGCGGATCGTTTTTCTTCTCAGAAATTTTCCTCCCCGGAGGGAGGTTGGTGTATGTGAGTTTGTGGCCAATTCCCATATACCGCAAATGATCGTGTTGCGCTTACACCGACGGTTTGTTTTAACCTTTGATTAGTGTGCCTGAGGTGGCGTAAGAAATTAAGAAGTCCAGCGGGAACGTTTCACGGACATGTCAGAGGACAGACACCTTTTTAAAACTTACCGCATGTGGGACATTGGCTACAATTCCTTGAAGAATCTGAAGCAGAGGAAATATTTTAGTTTCCAAGGAGAGTTTTACATTCTACCGATGAGGTCAAGTTGCATTTATAAAACAAGCTTAACTATTCGCGATTCATCAATTCGTGCTCAATAAAGTATCATTCCATCAGGTCCCACTAATCAGTAAGGTCATACTTGTCGATCATATTCCAAAGTGTGATTTTTAATTTCTTCACACGAAAACATGCGAAGTAATGATCTGCTGTGGTGGTGAAAACGTCTAAACGACGAATTCACTATGTGCTTAGGATCCCTTATCAGGACATTTTCGACTTCGTAAAATGTCGAAAAGTCAAACCTGTGTTATGGCGGCAGAAACCGCGAAGAATGGACCTAGGACCGATCGCCACCAGTGCTGACCTTTTTAGCGCGCATGATAATGCTGTAACATAGTAGCGATTGTGAAATTGGTTCATAGCAAACCAGCGATCGCCGTGCTTCGTACATGTGCGTTAATAATAAGACAAGATTTCAAGGTTATTTCTGTCGTCAGGCTTACGGTGGTCGATTGCAATAAGGAAAAAAGACTGTGCCTTTAAATTTGGCAAGAATAAAAGAAGCAATTCCTAGTACGGTGATCTTTCACAGTTTCTTATCACAATTAAGAAGTGGTAAAACACGTAAAGCGACGCGCAAGACTGAGGTGCTAATTTTAATATTGCGAGTAAAAACATAACCTCCATGGCGCTCGATCGTGTAAAAAAAAGCGCGCTAGATGTGTGTGGCGTTTTGCTGCATTATCGCAAAACTGCACCTGTTTACTCATTGCTCACCCACCCGTCGGCCGTTGGCTGTGTCATCGGCTTTATCGTGCAGTGTCATCATATGCGTTCATTAGCCAGGCAATGGTGTTGATGGTTTCCTGTCGTGACGGTAATCTCTGTCGTTTGGCGTTACCTTTACCAACCGTTTATCAGACGGCAAGACGTCGAAAAGTGTTGCCAAACAAAACGTGAATAATAGGGACGCTAAACAGCCAAGGCCAAAAGCATCTTCACACAGCATCATTCGCCGACCGGTATATAAAAACTTAAACTTTATTATCGTTGCACTCGGAAAGCTCTTCGGGCCAGGAGTCTTTTGGTTTTACTCGGATTTCTGTTTTTTGCTTGCGTGCCAGTAAATTCTGCCCCAACCCACAATGTAAGGCATTAGCACGCCACAAGACCCAACGAATAAAGTAGCACATTTTGATCCTAAAGCAGACGACCTTCATAAGCGACGAATGATCATCCGTCTGTCCGGGCACGCTTTTGAGGCGGTGGGCAAAAAAATTGGATAAAAAATTATTAAATTTTCTGTCAATTTGTTTGCGCTGCTGATTTGCGCTGTGTGAGTGCGGGCGTGCACGAGTATGCAAGCATCACATTATGAGGGCGAAATTGCAGCAATAACAACACGGCCACAGTGTGGCAAGGAAGGAATATCTTGAGTAGAATGTTTTAGCTAAAGGATCTCCTTTTTTTTGGCTTTTGCTTTTACATTCGGTTGTGATGAATTGCCAGAAGTAGAAAAGAGACAGTGTGCGACCAAACGGCGAAAAGTAAGAAGCGTATCATGGAAATGCGAGGGAAAGCGTAACATGCGAAGCGCTGAAAGCTTTTTGTCCTGCTGCATGGTGCGGTGGGTGGGAAAATTGGGGGAAATTTGATTTCTCCCCATGTTTTTGCCTTTTTCCCTGCCCTACCAACGCTAATGGTTGCTTCGTTTCGTTGTGATTGACTGTCTACACAACAACAATAAAAAATGAAGACAAAATATAACCACAACACATATGCGTGTAAGCAAAACATTCTATTGCTTCACATTTCACGGTGTTACGAGAATGACCTTTAAAATGCAAAAAATAAATCCTGCCATCAGACTAAACGGATCGTTTTGTACAGAGCGTTATCATGTTATAATGATGCGCGATGCAACTATTGTCGGAAACGACTTTATGATAGTTGGGGTTAGGAAATAAAAAACAGTTTTTGTGGTATAAATCACTCCAATATAAAGAAACCAATTTGTCGGTAAGAATTCGGTTAAAATAGATTACTTCTTAGGAAATTGGGTAAAAAGTTTTAATAATACGCTCTGTTAAATCCTTCCCATTGTGGCATACGACTTGAACCATGTTTGAATGCTAGAGATGTAAATCTTACAGCAAAAGACACTGCTGTCCTCGCTCCGGGAACGCCGATAACCTACGCCGATGCCAGTGTTTTGCGGGTTATGCCGGACATGGTCGTAAAAATGGGTTTTTTTTTTTTTCAAACTACATGCCACTCGATAAGGTCACACATGACAGCAGCGGAAAAAAGTAACCTACAATCGGTCCAGCAATGGAAATCTCAATGAACGGCGCACGAGTAGTGACCCTTGTGATAGTGCCGTGGCGCGATTATCAACATGTTAATATTATTATTAAGTTTATTTTCACGCCACATAACCGACGATTATGGTCACAGCCTTTGCCAGCTTCGGGACCGGCGGTTGTGTTGTCGCTTTTGCCAAAGCCATTCTGCCATGCTGTGCTCCATTAAAATCAATACAACCATTCAGCGGACCATTGATGCTCCTGCGGCTGATGAATGTACTTGCGATCAGCTTCGGACAGCTGATAGCTTCGCCCTTTCCTTCCGGCCAACAGGGTCAGACAGTAGGGCCATACTGGCCTCCTTCGTACGGCTGTAAATAGACCGACCGACAAAGATTCATAAAAATTAACCTTCCAACTATCGGGGTTTTTTGAACGGTTGGAAACAGGAACTGTTTTTTTCCTTTAAAAATAAATCCTTACATCATTACCAAAAAATCCAGAAGGAATTCGAATTATGCAGCTCCGGACAATAGTGTGCTGTGTCGTGAAAGTGCATTGCAGTGTGTTGAAGTTTGCAAAAACAATTATTAATGTAACACATCACCATATTTATTGCGGTTGTTCCATTTAACGAAAATCATTGCTAAAAGTGCATAACGTCACATTCCATCAATCATCAATCGTTAACAGGGCATATTATTCACATCACGCTACGCCTCATTGTCGAGTTCGAGCGGTGATTCATGTAATGGAAAAGATGTGTTATGTTTCAAGTATAATTAAAATACATGAACATTATTTAAAGTTGCCCATTGTGCCCATCACATGCGCTGTTTGGCAGTTTGTGCATTGATATGTTACATAGAATACTGCGAACCTTCAAACCTTCAATAGAGTTTCATACTACTTTACCGAACATTGCAATAAATCTTGCTTTGTTCTTATCTTTGAAACAAAAGGTGCGTACATCCATTTAGTGCAGTGTTCGGGAGTTTCTTTTACTTAAAC
>STHB01013154.1:0-13341 GCA_018908115.1 Anopheles rivulorum | reverse complement strand
CTCCAGCTGTTACCGTCCCGACTTCTGCTACGTCCACCGGTTCGTCTACGTCAGGCACGACACCCACCCACAACACCGGAGGCTCTCCAACGCTGAGTTCAATGATCCTTTCCGGCTCGGGCACAATCCCCGGTAACAATGAAGCTCAAACAAGCGTTGTGATCGTTGGAAGCGGTGGAGTAACAGAAAGCGAAGGCTCAACGATGGATTGTAAGGCGGACGTGTATGGCAGTGTAGCAGCTGTCGGCCATTCGATGCTCGCAAATGGTGCATCACCGGCCGGTGCATCTTCCGGTACAGGGCAGCTCCATCAGCACAATCTAAATGGCGGTGGGCA
This sequence comes from Anopheles rivulorum, assembly GCA_018908115.1. NCBI lineage: Eukaryota > Metazoa > Arthropoda > Insecta > Diptera > Culicidae > Anopheles > Anopheles rivulorum. Next base: position 13,004 of record STHB01013154.1, on the reverse strand, counting down.
TCATCATCATCATCATCATCACCATGCACACCTGCAAACGCACCATCATCCCGGGCATCATTCGCATGGTCCACATCACCTGCATCACCATCACCATAGCAACCATCTTAATCTGGCTGCACCGTACTGATCGCCATGGTAACGGTGAGGATGGGTCCAGGTGAGACTGGCGGCCATCTTGACTGTTGAACAATGGTACACAGGTGAATGGGAAAGAGAGAGAGAGAGAGAGAGAGAGAGCGAGCGATAGACAGCGTTGGAAACGAAGCGCGAGTGAGTGAGATAAAATGGAAGACACACAGAGAAATGGGGCGGGAAAAATGCGAAACAGAAGAAAATGGCTACGTCATTGCAATAGTTTTATTCGGTGGAATTATTAAAGAAAATACAGCAAACTTTAGAAATAATGAAGCGAAAACTGTTTTCAATATTTGAGTTTTGTAATAATGAAGTCAAAGAAATTTAGAGTACTTTACGAAGTTTCATTAAATAAAATATATGAAAATTTTGATCAAAATTAGCAGAACACTTTAAGCAGAGCACTTTAAATATATTTGACTCAAAGCAGTTTAATTTTTCTCTGTACACAGCGAATGGACAGCGGTTTGCTTACTTTGAAACATTACAACGTGGAATGTTAAACGTGAAAAATGTTAACATGTGGGTTCAAATCGAAGTTTTAGTAAATATTACAGAATTTTTTTGTTAAATTGTGTTGTTCCGTATGAGAAATGAAAGCAAAAATCTTTTCAATAATGTATTGAAACACAAAACCGAAATTTTGAAACCATTTGACAATCACTGAAATATTTCAACATCCTAAACATTTCATTGGCTTCATTCTTTCCGAACCGGTTAAGCTGCGTACGGTGAAATATTTCGGTGAATTATTTCAATCATGAAATAACCGTTTGTGAATATCGTTATGGCATACGAAACATTTCAAGCGTTTTATGGCAGACAAGCTGCGAGCAGAGCTTCAATTTACAGCTTTTGTAAGTTGTAATCCACAATCGTTGTTTGAGTAGGGACTCTTAAAATATAAATATAAAATTGAAGAGAAACATAAGGAATACTCTATCTAACATTTAAAACGCCTTTGCTTTTCGTTTTTCTAACAAACACACACAAAACGTTTCAATCATCAAGGAATACTCTATCTAACATTTAAAACGCCTTTGCTTTTCGTTTTTCTAACAAACACACACAAAACGTTTCAATCATCCAGTGGTGACATTTGTTCGTGACTGCAAGCGTGCAAAACATGCAAACAAAACTCTATTTGATAATTCCATTCACATTACAGCTTCCTAATATCCTTCCCTTTATCCGCGTGAGACGTGTGGATGGACAAGCCCAAAAAAAAGCCATCGAACGAGCCCGGAACGAATGGATTGGTTGATAAACGATGGGCAGCAGAGTTTTGAAAGTTGTTGGCGAAACAGAAGGATTAAGGACGGTCCGGTTTTTGTGGTTTTGCGACTCAGCACGAACCGTACCGGAGATTCCGGGATTGGTCCCGGGCGTAATGAGTGTTTGGTACATTTGGGTTTTTGGGCATTTCCCGCCCAAAAACGTTCATCCTTTCTTCCCGGGTCGCCTCGAGACGGTAATGCGGCTGCTAATCCAGTACGTGGCTCCTGCGCATCCTGCGTTGCGCGAAGGCCATAATGAGGCAGACCTGGATGACGAAAGCTCTGTCCGAGGGATAAAGACCATTAGGTGACGGTGGGTAGCTGGACGAAGCTGGATACGAAATGGTGAAAGGATTAACATATTGACTTTGCGGTTTTGGTCGTGCTGGATGTTCGTGCAGGACTTTCCCAGGGGTATTAAGAAGTCGGTTAATGATTGTCACCTAGCGTCGGGATTTGCAATACGTCGGGTATTTGCTGGAATGTGAGCTGATTAGAGCGATACAGCGGTCGTGCGAGTGTTACACACAGTGCAATGAATTACTTTGTGAATAACTTGTAATGTAACGATGTGGGTATTTCCTCCTTCCTCCCTCTCCTAACTCCCCCTCCCTTATTTAATGGTCTGAAATACATAAATCAACTTTTCATCGAACATCTCTCTCTCTCTCTCTCCTTCTACCATCATATTTAATACGCCTGGGCACTGCAGGGCTTGTGCGCTTTCCAGTTGGTAAATAATGTCCAGTTGTGAGGCATGATTTCGTTGGGTAATAAATTAACCCCACGAACAATTGCTTTTCACTGGACGTGAAAATAACGGAATGGTTTGGAAAACTGGCTGGAACGAAGATGGTGCCGTGGTTCGATTTTCACTTCACAACTCTCCATCATGCTGCGCGCATGTACACGCGTAAAATGGGAGAGAGCAAGAGAGAGAGAGAGAGAGAACGAGCGTGAGAACGAGCAGTTAGAGTGCGAAAGTATCCTCCAACGAAGGAAGCAATTAATTAGATTGTATTTACACGAAAACAGGTGGAAAGCCCTTGAGCGATTGAGAAGGAGAAATGGAAAGCAAGTAGTGGGTGGTAGGAGGGGGGGGGAAAGGTTTCAAATACGCGAAAAATCGAGGAAATCGAAGCGGAAAGAATAACGGGGCCAATGCTTCATTGGTGGGTGGGAAAACAAATGCATCAACAGCATTGTTGAGTTGCATCGCAGCGTACAGTGCGTACCATAAGGAGACGGTCACTAGATTACTTTGTGAAACACAGGTAAAAGTTAACGAAATGGTCAAAACATTTAAGCTTTATGAAAATGTAAAGCTATTGAAATACGTTTTTGCTACAAAATCTAGTGATTGAAAAATTAATAGAAAAAACTAAGTTTTAAAATAATACTTTCATTGTTTTTGCACAATAATAAATCTTTTTATTAGTTATCAATTTTATGTAAATATTTAAATCCTGTTAACAAACATTTACACAAACTTCTGTTACGTACTGTTGCACTTATAGCAAGCTAAAGACGCGATCAAGGATGTGCTTGGGCAAAGTGCTCGAAAACGATGCCTACTCTGCTCGACATTACCGCAGCCACTAACTACAGCTGTCAAAGTGTTTACATTTTTCGTGCGCCCGTTGCATCCTTGTACGTGCGCCCGTTGATTTATTTTGAACGGTATCAGTCACTTTTTTTTCTGCAATTTTCATACGGTCAAAGACATCCTCTCCATTGATCGTTTCTTTCTTCTTCGCTCTCACACGCCCTTTGTTTTTCTCACCTCTTCGTTTCAGAATAATTTTCTACCACCAACAAACTAGTATGTATGTCGATTGAATCACTCACCCGACAACCGATACCGGGTGCGGGTAAAATGGGTAAAATGTAATTATTGTTTGGTGAGTATCGAGTTTTTAATCCAAATATTTATCCACCCTCCCCCTCTTACAAGAGCCCAGCCGCGGGGTCCACCCTGCCACCGGCAGCAAACAGGTGTATAATTTTCAATTTTATTGTTTTTCCTTGGATATTCGTGGGGAAGCTATCAGCAATGTTGCTCACGCTACGTTCCCTTTCTCATATCCTCCACAGACGCTCTCCTGACTGTCGACTAGCCTAGAGTTCCACGCAATACACCCTTCGCGGGCCTACCCCAGCACCACCACCACCTCAACCCATCCTATGTCCCATGTGCGTGGATGCTGGATGATAAAAAGCGATAATCATTAAAGAGCGAAAAGAAAACAAAACAAACCGTTTCAATTTGAAACATTGCTGTGAATGTTTTGTTTAGCTCTTCGCTGTCCCAAAACTGTTCGGTCCCGTAATGGGTTACGGGGCATATAGTATAGAGATATGCGTTCACAAACCTGTGTTTGTGGTTGACATTAGTGCATTGATTTTATCGATCGATCGAAGGGTGCAGCTTTGACTTTGTTTTTTTTAAGTAAATTTGCATTTTTGTTGTGTAAAAACGCAACAAACAAAAAAATCTTCTGCTGTGTATTTGGTTCTGTTTACTTATCAGTGTACAAAACAGAAGCATTTACATACTTTTACCTTTACAAAATAAATATTACCAGCATATGCTAACAGGCAATTGGCCACTCGCTTTTTTTTGTGGTTTCCTGTTTTGAAAAGAGAACATATCATCTCACAAAAACTCCTGCAATACATTAGACGAGGTTCGCACCGATCACATTCCACAGTGTGATCAGTTTTCGGTGGGAATGTCAATAAAGCTGCCGGGCGTGAAAAAACCTGTGCGGGAGGTGCATTTTTTTTTTTTGGGCGCTGATCGTTTTCGAACGAAGGTTAGCTGGATGACGGTTGCATGACGCGCTGCAGTTGAAGTACGCCCTTGAGGAATTCCTCAACTGACACTATGTTGACTTATTGCATTTGGATAGCACTAGAGGAAGTCCTCACGCGGGTCCTAAGCAAACGTTTGCGAACGGAGACCGTGAAAAGCAAGCTCTCTCTTTCTCTCTCTCTCTCTCGCACCAGGACGAGATGCCTGATGATCCTTGATGGTGTGTGACGTGAAGCAAACGAAGCGACGAAGAAATAAAGTAAGAAAGAACAGAACACTAAACTCGGTTTTGTTTGGAGGATCACATTTCGCTGCTAGTGTGAACGCAAATATTGAACAACAAATGCGTTTACCCGATGACAGGACCGGTGCCGGAATGCGTCCGGTGCTAATGGCGACAGACTGTCTGGCGTGAGCGAAACGTGTTACGCGTCCAGTTTCAGGAAAAAGATCCTTTTCGACCTGTCACATAAATTAGGAAGTCATTTTCCGGCTCGCTTTGTGTAATGTGGGCCGTAATTGAGTGCGTTTTTCACGCACGCTAGACCGAATGGCGACTGATGTGAGTGGTTGGCCGTGATATGTGGCTTCCGCTAGCCTTATTTTGATTGTTACGCTCGTTAAAATGCGTCATCGATCGATCAATACGATCGTAATGGCGGTGCGCTTTGATGACAGCTGTCTTGTGAGAAGTAATTGCAGATCATGTGCGAGTTAATTAATCATCCCGACTAGCGAATTATCTGGTAATTAACTCATTCGAGCAACTCCATTCACTTAATTAGTAGAGAATAATTCTTTTAACTTTTATTATGAGCTACCCTGTTGTTTATAGCACAGCTTACAGCTATCAAGTGCCTTAGTGTAAGGATTTAGAGCAAGTAAAGGTAAGTTGTAGGGATGCTTAGCTTCAAAATAGCTTTAATTAATTTTAAAACAAATATTCTCGTCCTGGTAAAATAGATTTCATTAATATTACCGTTCAAATTACCAACGAATTAAACGGTAAACGAACGTCAAACTTGCTAAAGGTTTAATTATCGACTGCTAATTTGCTCTTTATTTATCTTTAAATAACAAATAAATTGGTTGTCAATTGAGGGTAAATTTAGTAGTAGATGAAGCAATTTAGATCATTGGAATATGATCATATTCGTGTAGCTCATTTTTATGGCATACTAGAGAGATACCAGTGTTCCACGATAAATCGAATTAATGACAAACAAAAAAGAAACCAAACCGCCTAGCCCTATTTATCATCGGACTCGCCATCGCCATCAGAATATCTTGCGATAACGGTAACCCAGATAATCACCCCAGACTACCGTACGTATTGCAACAATGTAACAAGCTACGCACACACACACACACACGGCACGAAATGGCTTCTGCTTCACAATAATGGAACGAGAAAATGAAGGAAAATATTTTCATTGCCCACTGAAAACTGCACCACTGGCGCACTACGGTCGGCGAAAGGTATGCAAAGTACCTGTGGGAATCGGAATACAACGCCACCCGAGTCCGTCCACCATTCTGTCGGTTCGGACGTCCACCATCCCACGACCGGGGATGGAATTAAAAATTAGTGTGGGAAAAATATTTCCCACACCGAAACGCCAAAGGGTTTTGAAAAGCGTTCCCGGCCCAGGCGATCCGCGCAAAAGAGTCGTTGATTTTTGATTGTTCAGCACTATCAAGTGCTACTTTCGCTGTGAAGGTAAGAGCAGATTTTCTGCTGTGGCGCGCGGTTTGCCGATGAGGACGACCATGATCACGATCATGATCATGATCTTCAGACGCTTAAAGTACGCACGTATGCCCGCTATAGGTGGAGAGTATGGAGAGTTCCAACTGGTTTTCGGGAAGTTCGCCAACGAAGTGACTCTCTAGTTCTTTTGCCGTAAGTTCGGCTTCCATTCATCATCGCGTGAATCATCATCGTCGGGGTGCTCGTTTTTTTGTAACAAACAGTTGGTCAGCTGGACGATTGTATGCCGGATATTTGGAAGGCATAAGCAGGAAAGAAAAAACGCTATTAAGAAACTTCTCCGATTGTACGAGTGCATGTGGTAATTGTGTCCAATTTTTTTATTCTTAGTTTTGGGTAACTTCCCACAGCTTCTTCTCTAGAAAAGAGTGAAAGAAAAAAAAAAAAGAGTGAAACATTCACGGCCAGCAATCGCCCCATCGTCAACAACCATTCTAAACAGGCCAACCGTTTGATGTTGCTGGTTGACTTTCCGGCCGGCCCTTTGATGGCGCTCTGGAGCGCTCCGGGTAAGGGGAAAATGCATCCACCGATGCGTGCGTGGCAGCAAAACGCCCCAACCCCGGAGGTGATGAAAAATGTGCCAAAACTGCACCAATGGTGCTGGTGCGCAAAAATGCAACTGCACCGAGGTGCATCGAGGTGTGAGAAACCTGGCGGCTTTCACACAAGAAGCAGTAGCAGAATGGTTTGGCTCAGTGTGGTGTGCCTGTGCCGCATTTCATTATAGTTTAACCTCAATCAAGCCTGCCGCGGTCGTATTTATTCCTGTGAAGTGCCGTAGAGTGCAAGCAAAACGATGAACCCGCTGGTGGAACAGAAATCTGCATCCCACTGCAAGAACGCAAGATCACGCGATTGAACTGCACGCGGGAACTTCCTCGGAGAGAGGGAGATGTGGCCCGATGGTGGGATTGCGGGCGTTGTTTACCGATTGCATTGTATAATAATTTTGTAAACATTGGTGCTGGACTTTCAGTGCTAAACAGTAAACAGCAACAGTTGCTTCAAGCGTGCTCCAGTCCACTGCAGGCATAGACGTCTGCCCCATTGATGGGGCAAAGAACGATTCAAAGCTCTTTTGTCCGAACAATTCCACTAGCGCTGGGTGGACTATTTCAACCCCGGGTGTAATTAATAGTTTGACCAGTCGCTTTGCTTTTAGTAGCTCGTTTTGGGTTGGTTTGGGTTATTATTATTTTGACGTGATACTTTGGTCGAGCTGGCCAGGAACAGCTAACTGGAGGCCGTAAACTTTGTTTGAGGCCAACCAGCCAATGCGTTTGATGTCTCAATGATTTGCAGCTGGGTTTTGCAGAAGCGGACGGTGCGAGATGAGTTGTGCATTTCTTTTGCCACGGTTTGCCACGAGGTGTGGCCGCAAAATTTAATGGCAATTGCATAAACCAAAGACCCAAAGACCCAGAGAGAGAGAGAGTGAGCGAGAGTTGGAGGTATTGCTTGAGTCACTGTGGAGATGTTTTTGGGAGTTACTGACATAGACATTAAAGTTAGCCGTAGAAGAACTTAAATAAGCTGTAGAACGTTTCTTCCTTGTGGATGTTTATAAAGAGCTGTGTGTACATACAAGAAGAGAACCATTTGATCCTTACAAGCACACGCTTTAACCGACGAACACGTTTGTCAAAGTGTTTCATTTTTTCACCCACAGGAACAACCAACCAGCCAAGAGACAAACAGTGCGAACGCGAAGGACCGATGGGCATTCAGTTCTAGTGCAGACACAAGCAAAAAAGTTCACAACAATCAAGCGCAAAAGGGCAGCGAGTATTTAGGCGGCTTTGTATGCAAACAAGATAGATTCTTCCGGCCGGTTGCGTAGTGTGGCGTGCCGAAGGCCACTCTTGCACCCGTGACCGTGCCATGTCGACGAAAGGCAAAAAGGACGAAACACGTGTTCCGGATTAGGGAGCAAAGCTTGGTACTGATGCGGAACAGTTTTGTGGCCAAAACGAGCCTCAAGACGATATGCCGAGGTTCAACGAATGGGAGTGTGGGTGGATCGACACCAAGGCACAGTACCGGAAGCAAAGTGTCGATTTTCGCTTTACGGCTTCCTTCCGTTTGGTTTGGTTTCTTCCTTGCGTCGACGGTCGGGATGGACCAGAGAAGCAGCGAAGTTTAACGAAAAATATTTTAGAAAATTCCCCGGGACGGATTTTTCTCTCGCTTGCCGATGCGTGACGGCTAATCGATAGCGCGTGTAACCGCTCGGTTAGCGGATAATTAGTTGAGCATCCCGATGGACGAGGTGTTGATAGGGTGTGAATGGGAGTAAAGCGTGACGGATGGCGCGGGGTTTTAAGAGTTATTGCCACTTTAAGTTTGCATTTATTTTGGTCAAGATAAAGGATTTAAATTACAAATTAGATTTGGACATTGTTTTAACATTTTGTTCCTATTTTATTTGTTTGTTGAGAAATTTACAGCAAAGCTAAATTTATTTGTTTATTTAAGAAAGAAGCGCCAAATGGCAAACAAACAAAAATCGTTGTCTCATTGCTGTCCCGTGTATTATTGTGCTGCAGCTTGTGTGACCACAATCTACAGTCAAAAGATCACGTATTTAAATGATTTTGATGGAATTATTTACCAAGGATTAGAGGCCCTTGCTTGCTCTGTAAATCCCACGTCAGGGATCAGGTGTGAATGGTACGTGAGAAAACCCATCCATCCATGGCAAGCATTCGCAGCCATAAGCCGAGGGCGAGATACCTTTACAGCATATTGTTCGGTAATCACTTGCCGTACGAGACACACCACCACCAGCGCCTGGTACCAGTGTGGTAGAGAGAACACAGCAAACAAAAATGGTGCGAAAAACTGTTTGTCATCTGGGAATAGAGTACGTGGAGTCGGAGAAAACAGTTCAATTTTTTGGGTGGCTTTGAAGGAATGGTTCTTCTTCACCAGCATTTTTTCTTTAATGCTCAATGGACAGGGAATAAATATTCTTTTTGTGGGTCGTTTATTTCCCTTGCTGACAGGTTGATTGATTGGGAGTTTGGGATGAGGGATTGGTGTACGGAACTCGCACGGAAGCTTCCTTTTGGAGGTATTGCGTAATTGGATTTCATTAGAGCAAGGAAAAAAACTGGTGCACAATAGTAGAATGCGTTCGGTGAGCTTCTGAAGTTCATTTCTCTTCGATGGTAATGACCCGGTAGAAGTGTATAGTGAGTAACTTCACATCATTTGCTGGCAGAGACTTGCAGAGAGACATGTTTCTAATCAGATATAAACAGAACATATGCTCATATTACTAAAAGTTATAACTTATACATACATTTTAAGAAGTCCCAGCTAAAAGCATTACAATGTTTCATCCTGTTAGGTCCGCGTAAAAGGCATCGTCTCTAGTCGTCTTCGTTGGTGTTCCTTGTTAAGTGCACTCATCGAATATCTTCACTCGCTGCACATATTTATACTGCCAATAAATTGTTCCATTCATGAGGCCAACACTCCTAGAACTCATTCAACCCACTTTAAGCATCAGTTCCACTGCAACGGTGCAGCCCAAATGTCTAGAGCAATTTTTGTGGGTCACCTTCTCAACGGACACGATCGTTTGCAGAAGAAATTATTATTCCTCGATCGTCCCTTACGCTGGGACTCGGTCCCATTCGAGTGGTTATTGAACGTTTCCTGCTCTTTGGGACTGCAGCTTTCGGTCAGAAAAAGGGCGAAACGTTCACGATCACGATCCCAATTGCATCGCATCGGATGCACTCGCGTTACGAATGGACCAAAGCGTACCATTTCCAATTCAGGATGTCCTTCTTAATCTGTCTCTTTCTGTTCTCTCAGACTGGGTTTCGTTACGTTAACCATTTTTTTTTTTGCATAATCTTGACATTAAAATCCGGGAACCTGTGAACCTTCTCGAGCACGGTCTCGTTACGCTGCCCAGCAAAACCATCCCTCGGTGATGGTGACCATCTTTCGGATCGGGAGTATTGGGTATCGTTGAGGGCCCTCTTAAATTTGATATTTATTGTTAACTTATTCCTTCTCGCGCTGATCAGGAATTTCCTTTCCGAGATTCTTTCTGGCTCGTTGAATCGTGGAAGGTGGATGAAAAAAAAAAGAAACAGGCTGGTTGAAAATTTGTCGATTCATGGCGAGTTAAGCTCGGGGCACTGAGTTGAGGCAATGGATTTGTTTGCATTCTTAGGACAGACGGATGGACTTAAACGTTGGTAGTTACACCATTCCCCACGGATGGATCTCTTTCCCTCTCTCGCTCTCTTTCTCTCTCTCTGGGTGTGCGTGTCATTCGGTCAAGCCACGATTGCTGGGTCCTTCTGTGGCACGAATGTCTCCAGTATACGCACTGAAGTGGGTATCCCATTTCTAAGCTCCAGCTCTGGTTGATGGACTAGCCGGAAGGGTGCTTATTCGCTGACCCGGGCAGGTGGCAATGGTAGGCAATTGAGGATCTTGGGCCATGCGCTAAGTAGTAGTGAGAGTCGAGCTTGAAGCTGATCAAACGGAATGTGGAGATGTCGGGCATCTGTCAGCAAACTTGTGAAACCGATTCATCTTCTTAATGACCCGGCGACAGCAACATATCTGGAGACCGAGACCCAGCATCTTGGCAGATATTAGCGTACTGGGAGCTACTACCCTGAAATGAAAAGTGTAGTGGAAGGGCATAAATTATACACCCTTGCATATAAGTGCATCAGAATTTAATGAAGAAAATGTGACGCCTAGCTCTAGCGCGCTAGTGGCACGCGTGCAAAGTTGTATCCGTCTTGCACCTGTACCGTGTGACATGACGGTTGCTTGCAGCCGTTTGACATTTTGACATGGTGCGTTTTCCACCTACGCAAAGTGTGGAGATTTTTATGAACTTTTCGTTCAATTTGTTCGTGCGAGCGAGCGTTTGGAGTTGTTCACTCGTAGTGTGAAGTGTACGGTAAGGTGACCCATCCAGAGAAACAGATGATTCTCGTTAAGCCTTTTGCCCACTCCAGTTGCGATGAAGCGTTCAAGTGGCTTAAGTAGTGCTCAGGCTGCGTACTCGATCTAGCGCATAGATTTTGCAGCTTTTTATCTTTGCATCCCGGTGAAGCTCGGTCCCTTTTTTTGCCAACCAGATGGTACGAAATGGTACGAATGCCAACGTCCATCTGCATCTGGGTTTGGACTGGGTTTCTTTTTTTTATTCTTTCCCTTTTAGACACAAGCTAGTGACAAAACGTCAGTAAGCGAAAGATTCGTGAAGGAAGACACCGGGAATAGGTCATTCAACGGAAAGATGAGCTGTGAAGGAAGCAAACAAGCAAGAAAAAAAAAAAACTCAACTCTTCTCCAAACTTCATTGACAGCACTTCACGCGGCTTTTGAAGCCAATCAATGAATGAGCGGATAGTGGGAAGCGTTTGTTATTTTCTCGAGAATTTCTGTCAGGAACTGGTTTAGTTTATAAATTTTCGGCTCACCACTCGCGCTGCCCGAAGTGTTCCAAAAACAACGCATGGAGCACCTTTACTTCATAAAAGTGCGTAGTACACACATTGTGTCCCGTGACTCCCCTGTTCGACCCACGATCGTTTGAAGTTCGGGTGATCGGGACAGCTCCATTCATTGCAGAGCTCCCACTGAAGAAGAGGAGAGGAAAGAGGGAGAGAGGGAGAAGAAAGGGAAGAAGTAAGTTTGCCGGAGGGGGAGGGTGAGCGGGTAGTTGCACGGGGCTGAAGAGGTCGTTTATGACTTCAAATGAATTTTGCTTCAATACGCGCGTGCCGCCGGTACGTTCGTTTGCCTTTTGCGGACGCAAATGTTTATCATAAATCGAGACGAAAGATCCACACCACGATCATGATGATCTGCTGCTGTCGGATGATGATTACGCGCCTGCCTGATGATAGGATGATGGGTGGCTGGGAAATTATGGCGAGATTGTTTTTCTTACATGTGACGCTTTTTTCTCTCTCTCTCTCTCTCTCTCTCAAAGCGAGTGCTCAGTATGTGTGTGTGTCTGTGGAAGGTAATCAAACAACTTCTTAAGGTTGTTGGGTACGATACACGGGGCACGACTACTTACACGGTGAAGATGGTGTGGGATGGGTTACTGCGTTCGTATTTTTACGATGTACACAAGCACGGTGCACAACACTTCAAAGCAAGCTGACCAACTGAAACACCGGACCGGAACACGTGAGCATGAAAGGGTGTTGTAGATTTGGAAAGAAAAAAAGAGAGTCTGAACATTTCATTCATTTGTGCATCGAAGAAGAAGATGTTGGAAAACTGACGGTTATGAAACAGGTTGTTGCGTTTGGAATTTGGGAAATATTTTCGTGTCTTATCCAGAGTTTGAAGAATTAAAATACGCTGAAATAATGGTTCTTTATCACTTTCACCCTATCGATGGAATCATCATTGCCTTGAGCGGAATAGACATCGAAACATTCATTTCGAGTGCCTACTCGTCAGACACTTCCTGCCCAAAAAGGCCTTTCTGTGATTGTTTCCCTCCAACTTCCAAACACAGTTCCGGACGACGTCCGAGCTCGCTCGCGCCGTTTGCTGGAGCTGTGTATAATTAACCGTGCCGGGTATCACATTTTTTCACACCTTTTGCACCACTCGCATCACTCGGAGCAACGGCAGCAGCGATAGCGCTCGGTCGGTCGGTCGGTTTCGGTGGCCACGTGTGATTCCTCCCCCGGGAGGCATGGGAATAAATTTTCCGACTCCGTACGTCCAAGACGCCTCCGGGCGATGCCTTGCGCTGTACGGGCGACAGACAGACCAGACCGGAGGGGCAGATTTTCCGACGGCCGCGTACAGCGCGTCCAGAATTCTCCAGATGAGAGAAACGGAGAGTTCCACCCATTGGGGGAGTCCCAACATGCGAACGCTTGTATTTGTCTGTGTCGTGGAGATGGTAGACGCTTTATTGATGGATTAAGGTGCCTGCGGCAATGCGCTAAGTGTTGCGGTTTGCAATTGAAAATAACGACAAACCGAC
>STHB01013099.1:0-13356 GCA_018908115.1 Anopheles rivulorum | reverse complement strand
CGATCAAAATGTTGCACTTTGGCAATAACAACAACTCCCGCGCTAGCTCCATGCGGCGCCCGGACACTACCGCATCCGGCTCGTCCATGTACTCGTCAGGTTGGTATGAAACATGAGGGGAGGGGGATAGGGGGATTTACTCGTCGCAAATCTTTATACGACCGAAGATGTATCAAGCTCATGCGTCAAACGTGAAGCTTCTTTTGTGCTCGTTTTTTTTGTCTTGTTTTGGAACCAAACGAAAATAAATGGTCTCGTTGGTGTCGAGGGGCTTTCAATCCAAGAAGCGTTCCCTTATGCGTTCGGTAATTGCTGCGGTATACGGAAAATCGTTGGGTAATTTGAGGGAAAAATCCTGATACGGCGTTAACCTAGACGCACGTGCTCACGACATTCACTGCAGAGATTTCGAGTCTGACGGCGATGGGATTTTGTAATGCTGGAACTGCTGACAGTGTTTTAAGCGATGGCGATGGCGTTGTGGTTATGGTGGCTCTGTATCACCCATATCCACCCAGCTGCTGGTTGGCCGTTGAGCGTTCGAGTGTCGTTCGGTTCCAATAAGGTATTCATTGAGTGGAATAATATGCTGATGATAGCGGTTTGCTTCCAGTATATATATATATATATATATGTGTATAGATTCACTTCTCTATACTCTGGTGCAGCATCTGTTGTTGGCCGCATTTACATGCAACGGTTGTGTTTTCTGGGAGACGATGATAACCGATACAATAAGGAAACTTATCTTTTTTTTTATTTTATAAGAAATCAATAGAAACTAATGACGATAAAGAATTGATTTAGTAAAATAATAAATGATAAAGCTAAAACGTGTTATTTAAAATTAAAACATTTTTCTGTTAAATTTTCAGTAGAAACTATCAGTAGTATTAGTAGAAAATTAAACTACTATAAAATGATTTTTAATTTCAACTAATTTTTTATATGTTGCTATAAAGAATTTTATCTATTTTTGATTATGACGGCTTAAGCCGTATTGTCACATTGTTGCTATAAAGTATACTAAGATATTTTGCTATAAAACGATTTCAACATTTTGGTTTTTGATATCGTTTTTGATATCGAAGCACATGCGTGAAAAAATCGTAAAAATAATTCATCCAAACCGCGGCACATTGCTAAACCCCAGTGACCGAGTGGTTTGGTCGGACCGCGTAGTCAAATCGCAGCCACCCACAATCATGGCAATGGCCGTGTGGAATCCACGCCGGTGACAGCCACCCGCGTAGGCTCGCAAAGGGGCCGTAAACCAAATTGTAACACTAGCCCTGCAGTGTGGTTGCCCGGTTTGGAGTTTGTTGAGCGCTCGGTGCACTGCGACAGCTGGTGGTGGTTGTCACCGGGTTGGGGTTGCTTTTGCCTAGGAAGGCACTGGCCACCGTCCACAAGATATATAGCGAAAAGAATGTGTAATCCCCATGATAAATATAAGTTAAAGTTTATCGTATTACTTTTATGCCACGGCAGTGCACGGATAGGCAGGGCAATGTAACGAATGTGCATACAATAAATCCCAACACTTGCAGGAACGTTTCGCGCGGTTGGTTTAACACTATGCTGATCTACTGAGCTATCTGTTTTTTTTTATCGCATGATATCATTTTGCACACACATATTGTGTTGAAAATGTTTTCTTTTTTACTAATATATATAAATCAAAGACTTTTGATTGTATTATTAAAATATTTTTTATTTTATTTTGATTGAGAAGTTTTTAGACATCAAGTCAAAGCTTTTTGAATCACATATATAAGGTTGCAACGAGACAAGTCATAAATGTGTGTCATAAATAATGTTTACCTATGGTTGTCCCTAACGCCCGGTAAAAATCCGTCCCTGTCCTTTAATCGCCCCCGAATGTAACAATAGCTAACCCAGCGGAATCATAATGTTCGGATGGAAAGAAAAGAAGCATCATTATCGAACGTGTCGTGGGCCGGTAGACGAGATGTTAATTACGATTTGATTGTACCCTTGAGAAGCAATCATGTGTCAATATTCCACGTGGCGCTGGTAACACATGGATTGGTGTTTTATTGCTTCGGGGGGTTTCTGTCCCATCAGTTAACCTATTTTAACAAGAGCAACGGAGGATTTATACATGTTTGCTTTAGAAAATGTTTTTATTGCTACAATGCTACATATAAAACTTTTAATCAGTGGTTTCTGGTGTGATTTTACCGTTTACACTACATGCTATAATTATAAGTTTACCCGCTTTTTTTAAAGAAGAGATAGCTATGATTACCCATAACCTTGATAATTTGTATTTTAATAATTTGAAAGAATATTTTTCAAAAGTTTAAAAATAAAACAAATATCGAAATACTACGTGATACTTAATTTTACACGATAGAAAAATGATACCTTAACGTGAGAAGGAAAAATTATAATAATCAACACTTCATACAACATGAGTTTTAAATATTTCTTTTTTTATTATTGACAAAACATCTATATGACCTTATAGTATTGTTGTCAACTGTTTAAATAAAATGAATGACCATGTATGATTTATTAAAATTATAGATTAAGAATACCGAAATAATTATTTGTTATTGACCCTGTTTTTAATGGTTATAAATTTATAGCAGAAAATATACAAATTATTATCGATAAATAAGATAATTTGAAGCATTAGCTTGGCGTGAAATTCATATTTCATAATCTAATTCGTTCGAAACATCTCCCGGACCTTCGGTAAGTAACCGATCTCGATGAGCTTCTAATGGTAGAAGGTCCATGGTGTAGGTTCAGCGGAACCGGTCCGTTCTCCCCCAGAAGGATTTACGTAATTACTACCTAAAGTTGATTAATTATCTCGGAAGGAAGCTGAGCATACCGCAGGTTTTTGGCTTACCCCGTTCGCATTCGCTCTGTCGCAAATGGTTGACCCTGGGTAAAATACCATCTGCTCTGTCGGAAGGCACAGTGGTAGGGTCGAGCAAAAATTTGCTTGTGCCCATGGTGGATGGGGCTTTTAATTATGAAAACGAGCACCATTTGTGCTGGTGGCGGATTGGATAAGGTAGCAAAAATGTGTATTATTTATAGAAATGCCTCGGCATTAGGCATTAGGAGGCTCGCGGGAAAACACACCGAAGCATACCAACATTTAGTGGGTTTCAGTGGCGCGGTTTGTAAGGTATGGGTTGGTGCGAGGTAGCACAGCAGGAGGTGAGACGGATTATGAATGGATCCAGGCTCAGGTCCAGCAAATTATTGTTATTTTCTTGATTTTCAAGATAAACTAATTTTCGCCCGCCCGGGGAAACATTAATTGGTAGGCGTGAGGGTAAAAGTGAGATGCCCAACCGAAGCCCTATCGCATGTTTATCCTTCTGGGATTTGCTTCTTGCTGTGTGCGTTTCTGTGAGTGTGTTTTTTTTTCTCTTTTCTGTTCGCCCGAAGAAACTTTCCTACCAGCGTCGAGTAATCAAATTTACCCAACGATGGAGAAGCCTGGTAATTCGTGCCTAATGGAGGCGCATGGTGTTTCATGTGTTTCGTGCGAAGGAATTTGGCTGATGGGCAAAACCATCATGAAGCGAAGCGGACCATTGTACGTGCAGAGCCATCACCGGGGCGCTGTCTTGCATCGCAATGTGGACGGTTCGGTGATAAGAGATTCGCGTGGTTTTAGGATACACACGTTTCTGGCACAGCATTGATTAATGATGCTCTCAGTTCCGAACCAAACACACACACACACTTGGTGCTGAGCGCAGCAGATAGTTGAGAAACGGTGGATGAACAAATAATCCAATTGTGTGAACGTGAGGTGCATATGTTGGACTGGACATGATAATGAATTTGTGTTCAGCTTGCTTCTTGCCCGTCTGCCGATAGAGTAATGCAGTGTTAAATAAACAACTGCCGGACAGGCAACTTTGCAGTTTGAAATTAATGTGTTTGTAAATGTGGTAGAGCTGTAGTCAATTGTGCATCGAGTTAGTTTGGGTTGTACTGGGAAGTTAGTCATTTACCGCTTAATATTCTAATGGGGAAAAAGTTTGTGGCAGCAAAATTAGACAAGTGAGACTTTCATTGCTTCTCAACTTTGTACGGTAAACAATGCGATTTGTCTGTTTGTCGATTGGTCGTTCGTTCTTTTTTGGGCGTTTGCTTTGGAGTACCATGATACGATGGCATTGTTTGAGCTTGCCACACAGAAAACATATTAAAAGTAGGCTGAAATTGAATTTTCCCGACGCGGTGCAAATTGTTCGCAGTAAACATTAGCGCTCGTAAAACGAGCAATTCGGTGGCGGTTGATGTTTGGTGCTTGTTGGGTGGGAGTGCTGATTGGCAAGCAGCGTCAGTTTGTGGACCGTCTGGAAGGCAGTGGTATGGCTTTCCACCCATCTAGGAAGATAATGACCATTTTTGGTGTGTTTCATTCCCTTGTACGATACATTCTAATGGAGTAGTGTAGGAACAGGGAGAATACGAGAATTAAATAAGGTTTGTTTGTCCATTTGTTTTCGTTCTCGTATATGAGCTGTTTGACATTATTTTCAAATTTATCTTTTATCCTTAGATCGTTGAATATTTTTAACGGGTAGGAAGTAGCGATTACTTTTTGTCGAATTAACAATTGTAACTAAAAATTATATACATTTTTTACATATTTGTAAACAATTTTAATAATTTGAATAATATTATCTTTAAATAGTTACATTAATGGTTACTATTAATACAGTTTAATAGTTGATGCTAACAAAAATGTACAGTTCTATGTATTTTGTTCCAATTACGGTTCTTTTTTCAATAAAAATAAGACGGAAAACTACTTTATTTTGTGATTTATTTATTTATTTTTTATTACATAAAGTACGAAAAAACGTGCCTAACCAACAGAGCACACTATGGCGACTGACACCTACTTTTTCTCATCTGTCAAATCTTTCTTCTTGCCAGGTTGGCTCATATCGTTTGACGTTTAGGTGTCAAACAATATTCTACACTTTGTTCATCATTTTCTGTGCCTGTGGAAGTAGTGAGTCTTTCCAACCATCAACAGTTAAGATGCTACCAGGCTAAAGCCTTCGTTCACGCAAAAGCTACTGGGCATCAAGACAATAGGCTCCTTGGCTAGTTCAATAGACTCATATATCATAGACAATGCTAAAGTCTACGAAGATGGACAACAGAATGACACCATACAGAAGTATAAAGTTGCCATCAGTAACCATTGGCAGGCTTTCTTTGTTCACTTTTTTAAAACTTATCATAATGTATGTTTTCATTAGTTTTGCAAGGAATTAATCGTAAGAGAGATCCTGTTAATTATTAAATCGTTAATGTTTAATCCGTCATCCATTATTTAGATAAAATTTCATAAAATAAGTTTCATTTGCTAATTTTGTGGAGAAAATCTCATTCTCCATCTTGTTCTCTTCTTAAAACACATCTTATTCTACCTACATCAGTAAACACGACTTTTAAAGTATAGTGATTTTAAGATACTACCGATGCATTCGCTGGCTATTGAGGAGATTTTTGACGAAATGGATGCTTTAATGTGAGAAAAATTGTATTGCATATTTTGCTCGGTTCTAATTCGAAGCACTGGAGTTTTGGATGAACTGTAAGACAAGTTTTAAAACAATTTAATCGAAAGAATACCAAGAAAAGTTTTTTTACAAGACATCAAAACTATGAAAGATATAAAAGTATATAAAAGACATTGTAGAGTTTTCTCAGCTGCAAACAGCATAATACTTGAATCTCTGTTACTATGTAAATGTCCTAAAATACCTTTAAGCATTTATTTGGCACAATTGTGAAGTTTGTTAGTGAAGCTTCAATTACTTCTACAAGGCAACCGTCTTAATGTAGTCCTTTCCGTTTACGTGTGTTCTTTGGTATGGATTACGCGTGCCATAGTAGGCGTAACCTTTACGCTTTTCGGTAGCCAAGAACCTTAGCATCATATCATTGGTTACGCCGTGGTAAACAGTTCCTCCCGAAGCATCATTCTGCAAAGCCATCGCAAAAAAACAGAAGCAGAAAAAAAGGATGACCGGATCAACCCATTTAACAAGCAGAGGCCAGTTTAGAGCAACACTGACGATAAATGGATGGACGAACCGGACGGAACCCCTTTTCTAGTTGCCCTTAGTGGCCAAGTATCCAGGGTGCAATGCGGGAAAGGATGTAATTTGCATTTACCCTCCGATTTGCAAATGCTTTCTCTCCGTACGATGCTGCCGGGGTTAAGCATAAAGTCCGAACAGAACTCTAAGTACCAGCCCGTCGGTTGGTGAAAAGTTACTTACACACGCCAAACACTGCACCAAGTTGAAACGGAAAAGTTTTCCATCTTCCATAACTTCTTGACTACGTGTTTTGGAGGGGGAAAATTGGGAGTTTTTTTTTGTTTGTTTTGGGATTGATTTTCGTAGGACGAGACTTTTCTGTTTTTCGTTTTTGGTTGAGCTTTTCAAACCGGAAAAATCTTACCGGACCCATCCGCCAAGGATAAGCAACGCACCGACGTTTACGACGTGAAGGTCAAATGAATAAATAAAAGGTATTGAGAGTGTGTGCGTGTGCGTGATGCTGGGTGCTTTAAATGTTCCACTTAGCAGTGGAATCGAGTTTCTCATTTGGAATACATTTTTTTCTCTCTCTTTCTTCTTACTCCATCCAAACGTCGATGTCGTTTAAATCTCCTTAAAAAGCATGTCGAGCTTCTCGCTTTAAATGGAGTATATTTTTGTACATGGGGAAAAGAAAAAAGAAAAAGGGAAAATCCCCCAGCGTGTATTAAAACATAACAAAACCGCAGCGAAGCATGAAATGGGATTTTAGAAAAGGGAAAAAGGGAACCTTCTTCCACATTATCTGTATTTTTATGGGTAGTAGTATTTTTCTTCCTAATCTCCTTTAACAAAATTGTATGCAAATGTTTCACCGTTGATAGGGGAAAGATTGATAAGAATCGTGGTTGCATACATTCCAACGAGTTTCACCGTGTTTTGTTGAGAATGGGAATCCCGTGTTGCTAATAATGATTGATTTAAATTATAAATGCTAAAGCTCGGGAAATAAACAGCAATACAGCACAAATCGAATCACTCCGAAAAGCTTTCTGTCGGCCAAAATTGACTTTCGTTTCGTTTAGCCATCCATTCCTTCCAGCTTCTCATTCTCTGCTCTGCCCCTGCTAGCTGTTAGCTAAACAAATGGGCCAAACTTCCGGGCGGCCCTTGAAGCGAGCCGGAACCCGAATAAAGTCATTGCTAAAGTCACGCTGATTAATACCGAGCAGGCACCATCAGCTGTTATTGTCTACTTGTTGTTTGTCGTTAAATATCGGTGCCGTCGGGCACCAAATCCGCATCCAGTCCGATTCATTTATCTTGATGGAACGAAAAAGTTGCCACCGTGGCGTATATAAAGTTCGCTTTGCTCGTTGTCAATAACACGATCGCGTTGGGGGAAAATTATCCTTCCGGCGATTTTCCATCGTAAGCCCGTTTGGGAAATAGTGGGCGAGAAAAAGATGAAGAGAGAGAGAGAGAGAGAGAGCGAGAGAGAAAGAGATGAAAAACAAAAAAAAACAATTGCCGGAGGTTATGCCGGGTGCCCTAGAACAAAGAGTAGAATTTACTTTTAATCAGAGTGTCACAGCGCTTCCGACAAGTTGCAATTTACTGTAAATAAGTTTTGAATCTTTTCCGTTGCTTTTTACATTCCGCCGGAGCTTCCGGCCGGATGGGGAACGGAGGGAGGAGGGAGGAAATGGGGAAAAGGTACTCCGGGTTGCTGGATTAGTGGTTTCGACTCACGAGACGTCGTGGACGTCGCCTGCAGAGCATTGCGGAATAAGGGATGGATGGGAAAAGTTTTTCCCATCAAGACAAAAACCTACACACAGAGCACAAATTCCCATGCACACCGGCGTCTGTGTCTCCGATTGCTTGAAAAAGGGAAAGATATCCTCTTCGTAGGGAATGATGCTTTTTTGTTTGTTTGTTGTTTGTTTGCTGTCTTTCGTACATTTGCGCGACCGTAAACTCGGAATAGTCGGGAAGCGTTTCGGTTTCGTTTGTGTAGACTGTTGGGTTGGGTTTTTGTTGCTATCGTAGAGCAAAATCTTACCCCGCGTGTTGGTGCTCTGGGTTAGGAAAGTAATGTTGGTGAAAAAGGTGGTGAATGGTTCGAATTGAAGGTTGCAAACGAGTGGCCAGAACCGAACCGGTTCTCTGTATTCTATTGGGAACAATCGAGCTGGAGTGGAACTGAAATCGGTTTATGGATTCGATGGTTTTTGCGGTGGTTTTGAATGGCAATGGAAGGACACTTTCCTGCTGAAATAAAGCAAAATGCTTAGTACTTGTTAGTAACCATTATGATGAGCTTGTTAATCTTGGAATAGATTGTAACAAAATAATACAGGGGAAAACGAAGTATGACTCACCGATGTGTTTTGACCAGTAGTTATTTCGCATAACAGGAAGAATAAAAATGTTTGCGCCTTAAACTTTAAGCTTATGAAACAATTAATAGATGTTTCATGCTAAAATAACCTATCCATTAAAGTTGTTAGCTAATTAGTAAAATATGTTTTTTTTAGATACGAGAGTTTTCATATCAAGTACTAGATTTGGCTTGCAACATTTCTGGATTCTTTTCAAGTTAAAGTGGAATAGCAAGTTGAGGTTATTGAGTGTGAAAAACGCTTCCAGATTGCAATTACTCTTTAATTCTATTTTAAGCGAGATATAGCTCGGCTTAATATTCAAGGAACTTCCATATAATTTCCGACTTGGAAAAAGTTTAATACGATTATTTTCATAACGTTTCAGATTTATATTTAAGCATAACATTGTTCAGAGTTCCCGTCTTTATGTATAAAGTGCTAGGTTGTTTCACATTAGTATTAGAAAAGACTTTTCTTCTCCTGGATCAAAAAGTAGTCATATAGACAAGAAAAGAAAGTTGCACAAAAATACTAGAAAATTCTAACTGAATTCGCGTGAAATGTATTTATTCTATCAAGAACTGAAAGATGTACATAACACCGTCGTTTATGAAGATTTTTATCACTGTAGTATACTTAAGTGTCTGAGAAACAGGCAATTATACAATAGAGTGAAGAGTTGATTGTGCAAATTATTATTCGAAAATTTAGAATATAAAAATAGGTCACATAATTCACGCTGTAATTCATCGCCAGTTGGAATAAGTATTGGAGATTTCTTTTTTTTATTCATAAAGAAAGGCCAGGCTTATTGGAGATTTCTCACCGCAGCTTAAAATAATAACCTAAAAAAACTCACTCATTTTTCAACCAAACTCTAATATAAGTCTTGATAAATACATTTTATCCATATTATCCGTTTATCCGGTAAATGTTCATGAGCACGGATAATCGGTGTTGTACTGTTGAAGTACATTAAGGTATTACAATATTACAATATTTGCATATATGTATATATTATTTTGTGTGTAAAAACCAAACTTAAGAATTACATATATATTATTATGGTAGTTTTACATTGCAAGTTAAAACAAACCTGTTTAGCTGTTTATGATCATCTCGCTCCCTCAAACATGATTGAATCATCTTAAATAGTAATTCTAGCGTAAACATCGCAGCTTACATTCGAACCTTTTGCCAAGGCTTAACTACATAATAGCGTTCGATCGAGCACCACCAAAGTCAATTATCCCCGTGCATTATGTAGCGTGTTCAAAAGTGTACTGACCTGTAAAGACCGATACGGTTGATTGGACGGAATACAATTTTGCTTAAGGGCATTTAGGGTGGTGGTGCAGCAAAAAATAAAAAAAAAAACTGTGCCTCAGGTAGAACTTGATTGCGTTTGCAGTACAGGTACGAGGCACTAGCGAACGACACTAGAGAATTGTTCATTCAGGTGGATAAATGATTTGCGTTAGCACGGTAGACCTTTTCTGCTTTCGTTTGGCATTTTTCTGCACACTTGTCGAGTGTGTAGTGATTCGTGCTCATAATTATGCATTTGTACAGCGTTATATGGTTTCATTTGAATCGGAAGATGAATTTCAAGCAGCTAAAATCGATGTATGAACATTATTTATAGTGGAACAATGTTTTAGTACACTTTGTAGCGTTCTCTAGCGTAAAACAGTTATTTTCGAATTTAAAAAACAAACAAATTTCTCTTGTCAACAGTTGCCTCCCAACGTTGGGGGAAATGATTTCACCGCCACATCCACCCGTCGGTATTGAGATTTTAATTTTCATATGCTAATCCTGCACACGGTACCATTTTCGATAAAAAAAAACCGAACAGGTCCGGTATGGGATTCGTCCAGAGCTAATGGATAAAATTGAGGAGCAAACAAACGCTCGAGCTGACCTAATTTTGTCGCAGGTGACTGTTGATTTTCATGTGCTCACCCACACAACACACACACACACACATATATATATATCGGGCAGGAGGTCACTAAAGGTATGCGACACAGCCAAACACACAACGGTAACAGTCGCAGGCCACATGACGCAGTTGAAATATATGCAGCGGCAAATGAAATCAAACACGTGTGGAAACGTTTTGTCATTGCCTTCGGTTGAAATGGTTCGCATCGGGAAGCTTTCCCGAGCCGCAGCCGATTGGACGTCGACAGCAGGATGACTTGGCGAAATGGTGGTTGCAAACTGGCAGGTCATGTTTACTGTGCACTTACGGTACGCTAGTTGGAGCAATTATACGACATGCTACCTTAGCTTAGCTTAGCTACGGAGGATAACAAAAAGGTTCGATACTGCTCGTCGTACATGGGGCCCTGCTAGCAAGATCGAATTATGGCGTATAAATAATTGATTAGCAATTGCAGTGCTGGTAGGCTGAAGCTGTAATTGTATTTCCTAGCTGAGCTTACAATTATACCAATCGATTGCCGTTTGGTAAATGTGTTCCAAAGAAGTATTATGTTAAACAACTTGATTTAAAACAATACCTTATGAATAATTTAAGTATTATTTGCTCGAAACTAGTGAGAATACTAAGCATGGTAGTGTCGATAAAAACTGTCTGTTACAAAACACATTCAACCATTCAAACTCTCCAAACGAACGCATCCGGTTGCTTTCCATTTCCAATTTACACACCGTACCGACGGGTGGATGTAGAATTCGGGCGTCACGATTCATCCCCAAAATCTAATGAAGCAATCTTGGTTCATAATTAAAATTCATTATCACATTACGAATGCATTATTCAAGCGAACGATGCACTCGTGATCCGGTTCTATTGCGTCCTGATCTGACTTGCACGCGTTGCCTTTTCAAACAATGCTTTCCGCACGGTGGGCGACTTTTGGGCGGCTGTTGCGTTAAAACGAGCGACTAAAAGCAGCCAGCAGCTAACGACCACCACTGGTGCTGCACTCCCACTGGTGAATCTCACGTTGAATAATTGTTCCCGAATCTGCTTGGTCGTTTTCGATTATACTTGGGCTATACATATCTCTCATGCTGGCACCACTCGACTACCTTTGTGCTGTGCTTTTGCTGGAGCTTTTTTTTCTGTTGCTGTTCGTGTGTGCTGCATTGTAAAACAATGCTGGATGGTACGGTGAAGGACTTTTGTCTTTGCACTGCTTGCCAATGGTACCGCAGAAAGCGTATGAGGGATTGGAACAGATTGGCACATTAGTTTGGGACTCGAAATTCATGAGCATCATCTCCCCGTTGCGCTATTGCCTTGGAGATGATTGCTATTTGAATCCTGCCCATCCTGGCGCTCGTTTGCGCACCAGCCCTTATCCTCGGGAGGGAGGTGCTTTATTGCAACAAAGCAGTTAGTTAATTTTGGATTCATTAATATGTGATAAAATCTTCCCCCGTACATCATGCAGAATAATGGTGTATAGATGCTGCAATGAGAGAGAGAGAGAGAGAGAGGATAATGAATGCAGAACGGAATCGTTTTAGATTATGGAAATGGAGGTTCAGAAACATGGCTGGTGGTAGATTGTGTCGTTATAGTTTAACTGTATGAAGCAGGAATGGTTTGTTTTATGGTGCTTTAAAATTGTATCTCCAGAAAGGACTGTTTGTTTGAGGAGTGACTACGCCTTGGTAGAACTTTTTTTTTGTTGAAATGTTTTTAACTAGATATTAAGTACCAATCCAATCCTACCAGCATTGTGGTAAGGCTATTTTATAATAAAAAACAAAATTAACGCATTTTGGTCCTATTTTGTAATGGGTAACGTACTTTTGTTATAAACTATGCTTAAGGGGGCAGTAAAATTATTTTTTTCTCTCACAAAATAATATTTTTATTATTTATACTTGTTTTATGTTATACTGAATAAGTGTAAAACATTTGTTTATTCTGCCGTTTTTTTTGTTAAGGATTTATTTTCTACTTGCATTAGTTTACTTCTTCTTCTTCATATCGTCTATACCAGGTGCAGTTTTACGTTAACTGTTATTTCATATTCGTTGGACATTATATACGCTATGCATTGGTAATTTTAAAACAAAGTTCATATATTTTTTATTAAATGTAAATAATATTTCAGTCATCGTACGTAAAGTTTGTTGTTAATGTTTGTAAATTTGGAATTACAAATTAATTTAAATTTAAGCGAATAAATCAGGTACTTAGACCAAAAGCAGGATTTCAAAGATCTAAAAGTTTGAACATATAATGTCAAATTTTTAGGATATAATATTTAGCATAACTTTAAGGATACAAAGTGGCAGAAAATAGTTTTTTAAATAAATATGGTAAACTTTATTCAAATCTGATGAACCGTTTTCGAAATACAGTGCCCAGCAACTCGAAACACTGTGGTACTCCTTCAGTTTTTGTCCTTTAACTTTCTTATGGAAAATTTAATTAAATTATTTCCGAAATAAAAATATTCAAAACCATGTTTATATGCCCTAAAATGACATTAATTTTTCCTTAATTTACACAGTGCTCTACATTTCTAAATCAGGGAATTACAGCATTAAGCATGCAAATGTCAATGCAAAGTAGTCCAAAAACCATGTCTTTAACCAGAACATCCATCCATACGTTACATATATTCTAATCGTTTAGTTGTAATAAACACTTATCAAGCATGTAATGTAGAAAACTTTTCATTATTTATATTCATGACCAATACCACCGAAACAAATAGAACAATATGGAGGAAGACATTTGTTACGTTCTGCATAGTTTTTGCTTCTTCTATTGTATTGGCGCTTCTTTCCTACCGCATGGACGGGCAATTTTGCGGCAGATTGTTATTCCGAACACACAAACACAGCAGTGTCTTGAAGGAAACTAATAAATCTATCCGCTGTAGCGTATTCAATTTGTCAATACGTGT
>STHB01013083.1:0-13358 GCA_018908115.1 Anopheles rivulorum | reverse complement strand
GAGAGTCGCTGACCGGTGAGAAGAGAAGCGCTCTGATAGGAGCAAAACATGTCGGATTTTGTGTGGTGCGGCGATTTTGTGCTGATTTGAATTTTTGGCGGAATGATGTAAAACGTTTTTAGTGCTATTTTTTTTTAACAACGCTTTGTTATGTGAAAATTAAACCAAATGTTCCATATTTCCAAATAAACGTAAATAACTCAATTTAAAAAATTTAGTGGAAATATACGACTGGCCTAATCGGGAGCCGCATTAAATGTTTTTTTTTCCTATTCGTTGCATTTTCCACACGCACCTACACACACGACGCATCGTCATCTTTCACGTCATTTTCAAAAGCGCGCGCACGCCTCCCATGTTCGGGGGGGCTAAACATGGGCTTTTAGCAGATTCTTTAATCGACCATCTCTCTCTTTTTTTTTGGGTTGAAAGATTTTTTATCGGTTGAAAACCCCACTCCAGCTCAAAGCGTAAGCAACAAGGGCCGACCAGCATTGAAAAGATTTGCTGTGTGGCTGTATAGCATATTATGTACAACACTCTCATTGCCACCTCTCATTGCCAGATGTCCTAAAAACCGGTAGGGTGCGGAAAAACCTTTGCCAAAATATAAGGGATTTTCCATTTTACTTACTTTTTTACGTAAAGGGGACAAGAGGCACACACACACACATACATACACGTAACAGGCAAAGCATTACCGGTGTTCGGATCGGCCACACACTGGACAGGGTTAGGACCAAAAGGGAGTTCGCTCGGAGGGTGTGTAGCGCAAGGGAACGGGACGGGAAAGGCGAATGAGTGGACGAGAGCGGAGAGCTAAAAAAAAAAGGACGCTCGGTGCTGCAGGACGACAACGGAATGTTTGCAAAATAGTCCGAGAGAAACGGGCCCAAAAAACACATAAAACCGGCCGTTAAGGTTCGGTCCGAAAAGGGAAGAAGGGCACTACCTTCGTGTATGTGTGTGTGCTTCAAAGGTTTCGATAAAATAGGGACGGTTTTTTCCCTCCTTTTTTTATATTTTATTTCATTTTTGTTGGAAACGGCACAACTCGACCGTCTGCCTTCCTTTTCCATTCGGGTCCGAGTGCTTGTTGAGCCTGTTTTGCTTGGCTGTGAAAATGGTCGCATTCCCCCTTAAAGTAATGCCCTTACTCGTCCCAGCGAGCAGCCAGCAACCAGGCCGAGAATGAATTATTTAATAGGATTTTTCTTTGCAAATAATACGTTCCAGGCATTATTCATAAATGTACCGCGTAAAAGGTGAAATTACATTATCAAAAGCTAGCGCGTTAGAGCCTCGGTCATATGGCAAAACAGAAAACGAATCTTCCCGTGTTCCGATAAAACCCACCTCATCACCGATAATGTTTACCTTCTCGGCGACTAATCAGTGACCAAAATATATAGAGAAGAAGAGAGAAAAAAAAAGCATACATCCAGATTCCTAAATTTACATACTGCAGTTTGTTGCAGAGCACCGTGCGCGCACGATTTCCCGCAGGGCAACGAACGATAATGGCACCCAACCAAAGCCAGTACCACCTTAGCAGCAGCGGCAGCGGCGGCAGCAGTGAAACAGCGAAAAGTGAGCAAAAATTCTTCCCCGAAAAAATAAAAAATCAAACTTCCACGTTGAAGGTTTTCCTGCTTTTTTTTAAAAATGTTTTGCTTGGTGGGCCCTCCTCAGTTCAGGTTGTTCTCCCTTTTTTTTTGTTGTTGTTGCTCCCTTCATCCTTCGGGGCGCGAAACGACTTTACGTCGAATCTTCCCTCTCTCTCTCTTGCTCTTGGTCCCATTACATTCCCTTCAAAAATGCATAAAACCGCGAAAATCTGCACACACGCACACACACACACACGCGCGCTCTTCTCGCCCGCTATACTTATGTACAGTTGCTAAAATTGCTGTCTGTACACGTTTTTTATTAGATTTTTTTTTAATTTCACATTTGCGGAACAGATCATATAGATTAGATTATCGCATAGAGGTAGGTTGCATGACTAAAAATATTGATAAGCAAAACACAAATCCCTAAAAACATTCCCTTTATGTTGCTATAGCAACATTCATGTAATATGAAACAGGAAAATTAAATGACATCAACATTAATAACCAGACATTGTAAATTAGCGCATGAAATTGATAATCAATACGTCATGCTCAGGTGTGTACCGTCAACAGTTTGACCAGCTGTACACCTCAACCAAAGCGGCAGCAACAGCACAAGAGAAGACGAAGAAGAAGACCTGTCAAACATAAAGAAACGCAATCGACAAGAGAGAATCTCCACTTTCGTTTCGGCGTGTCTTCTGCTTCTTCTTCTGCACCTCCTGCGTGTTACTTGCGTGTCGCGCGAATGTCTCGTTTCGGAGCTTTTCGTGCTCACCCCTCCCACTCCTCCCCCAAGCCTTTTCGTACACCCTTCGCTCGTGATTCACGCTTGCGGGTATAGCGGTAGGTAAAGCACAACGCGTGTGAGAGAGAGAGAGAGCGCGCAAGAAAGGGTATCACTCCACACCACTACCATCATCGCCGCCAACGCAACGCATCATTCATGCGCGGCGCTCCACCAAAAACGAAACGAGAGAAGAAAAAAATCCAGCCAGCAAAAAAAAAAAAACATGGAAAAAGTAGCGATTTTTTCTTGGTTTTTTGAACCCGTTTCTTTCTCCGTCAACATACCACCAAAAAATTTCATCGTTGTTTTTTTTTCTTTTCTCTGCGTTAGTAGTAGTAGGCTGTTCCCAGCGTCCACATCTCACTCTCGCACTATCGCGCTATCTCGTTCCCGCTAGCGGGTGTATGCGTGTGCGCGCGCGCGCGCACATACACTGTCACTTGTAGCTCAAAAAACGAAAAAATCAACTTTTCACCCGCTGGGGCGCGAGCGTGCAGGGTGGTGGTGGTGAATAGGGGTGGGCAGTTTTTTTTGCTAATTCTTTTTTATAGCCAAAAACTACTCCCATACTTCCTATTTTCCCGTTGCAATTTTTATTCGCAGAATGAAACATGCACACACACACACGCACGCACACGCGCACGTTTATGCACATCTGCATCGTCATATAACACCCAAAAAATTGCATTTCCGAGTTGCGTTGCATGCGTGGCATCCTTCCCTTCTGCTCGTTCTGTCCGTACAGTTGCTTCTAAACCAATATCATTCCCATCATCATCGTCATCATCGTGATCATCGACAGCCAAAAAACCACCGAAAAAAAGCGAAGCCCGTACTTTATGCATCAAAAACTCCCTTCTTTCGGCTGCGTCCTCCTCCTCCTCCTCCTCCTCTCGATGAATTGGAGAAAATCTCATCAAACGCAGACACACACACACACACACGCGCACACAGCCATACAACACAAGGGTAAGAGGGCATATGCACAGCATACACCGGGTGGCTAGATTACCGACCAAAAAGGAAAAAAAAAAACGTAAAAACGCATTCATCCATCCCAATGCGCCTGCTTTGATAGTTTTGCTTTTTTTAGGCCATTCGTCCGTCTATCCCTCTCCTGCTCACGCACTCACACACGCACACACAGGCACACCGCCGGAATTCGTGAATAGCGGGTTTTGTTGGACCAACGCACACACGCATCATCGCCGCGAAACCAGCCGAAAATTGCAATTTTTCTTTCGGCACTGTTCGGTTGGGGAAGCAACGACACAAAAAAAAACCATTCTTTGTCACCATCGGAGATTTCGGTTGCGCTACAATGTTGTTACGGTTACCGGAGGAGAAGAAGGAGGATGAGAAGCAGGGGGCGACTGTGGAAAGGACAGGTGATGGGGGGAGGAGGGGGGGGGGTAAACTTCCTACCCATCGCACGTATCCAACATAGCGAAGGTTCTTCCGTGCACCGTTGAACAACCGGCGGGCGGAATTAAAAAAAAAAAGAGCTAAAAACATCGCAACTGACCGACAAAGAGAGACGACTGACGTAATGTGATGCCGCGAATTTTTGGTAGGTGAAAAAAAGCAATAGAGGGAAGAGCATACAAAACAAACGGAACCAAAAAAAAATACCAGCCGAACAAAACGTAGCTCAGACGCACATGGATGTGAAGCTGAAGGCAACAGACAAATTACTAAAAAAGGAAGATATCGGGGCAATGCATGCTGTGCATGACGAGCTGTTGCAGTTAAATTACATAGTATGGAGTGTAGACAATTTTTTACCTTGGTAAAACAACAAGATTAGTACCAAATTGGTTTACTTTTGTAGTAAATGTTTGATATTACACATCACAATATCGTTGTGTGTGATCTTATATGAAAAACAGCGTTCTAGAAATGAACTGTCAAAATAGTCCAACAGGTAAGTCTTGTATCAGAAACCATGCCCGGTCTGAGTTCAACTCTCGCCGCTGGATCTTTTCAGATCACTTTTATCTTACTTAAAGCGAAGATTTTGGAGCATAGAAGAATCAGTAGTACAAAAAAGTGAAGGAAAAACGTTGATTGATCGCTCATTTGTGTCTAATCTTTCCATGCCATCGTAAGTAAGAAGATCCCAGTTCTGGGGAGTGTTTGTGTGTCTTTTAAACTAGATCTCTTAATAAAACCAGATAAACCTTCTATTACTCTAGAGTCCAATTCTGACGAATCTTATGCAGAAAAAAACCAGTTGTTTTTTGTTAGCGCTCGAGCTACTCGGACAAGAGACAACACTTTCCATTAAACGAAGACGGAAATCGCGCCAAGACAGCAACACCATTCATACGCTCTTGCGAACTCTCCACTCCACTCCAGCTGAGATGAAGCGAGCCGTGTGTCTTATGGTTTTTTTTTGTTTTTATTCATCTTCTGTCATTTATAGACTCGAAACAACAGCACACACGCGGATTGTAAGAATGGCTCCGAGTCGACGAGTTGTGTGCGGCGTTAAGCAACCGTAAAGCAATTAAACATAATCCCCGTGGTCGGAAGTAGATACCAACAAAAACAACAACAAAAAAAAACAGTATGTCTTCAAATGTGTTTGGAAACACATTTTTTTGTCACTTGGGGGTACTATTTACTGCTCACGTTTTCGCTAATTGTACGTAAAATATGCTTATTTGCTAGGTTGTGAACTCGGCCGAAAGGAAAGAAGAAGAAAAAAAAACCCCACCAGAGCCACAAATGTGTGTCCAGCGTGTAGGAACACTTGTGTGTATTTTTGGCGCTTTTTCCAGAGGGCACACGGATGTGGCATGATTCATTGAGCGAATGTCGGGAAGAACTTGCTGCACACAGTAAGCCGGTGTACGGTTGACGTACACTTTCTGTTCGTCCATTTCAGCTGACTAGAGGGAACCGAACAAGCAGCAAGGGCAGGGCATGGCCGTGTTAAAAGCGAACCTCACACACCCAAGTGTCATGCCAAGTGTCGTGTCCAAGCACTGGTTCATTCACTTGTTGCTCCCTGTAGGCGCCTCTGAGTGCGATATTAGCACAAAACAAAGCACACAACAAAAATAAAATAAAAAAACGCTGCTTGCTAAATGTTTGCACAAACTTATTTCCACTCTTCCTATACGCTTTAGTCGCCCGACCAAAACCTTTGCTCCGGTCCTTCCGTTTTGGAGCGCGCGCTGTATCAGCAATAAAAGACAACATTCAATTATCGATATTTTTACAAGCGATCGTTTGACGACGTTTTTGCGCTGCTGCACATTTGGACTTGAGGGGGGGGGGCAATGTGATCAGTAGTGGTCTAACACGATGCTTCACCACGGTAAAGTGTGGAGTGGCCACAACGAACGAACGACACCGATTAACGTTGATGCACCCCAAAATATAATTCCCGGGCCCGGCCATTTGCTGAGCGTAAATTGAATTATAAACGCAAACATATCAGCACACGACAACCACGTTCAACACTAATGATACAACAAGCGTTCTCCTTGCCAGCCGTACCTTCACCTTCGAAACACATGTTTTCCTTTTGTTTTTTTTTCTGGGCCGAAGAGTTAATGATCTTGCGTCCATCGTTGAGTTGGCCTTAATGAGATTTCGATCTTTTGACTTGTTCTTTGGGACTTTTCTTTGCAGCCGAATCCTGACGATTCCTGCGGAACAGGATCAGTAATTTGCTAAAACTTAAACTCCTTACTCCCGGTGGTGGTCATTAGTGGACGAAAGCTTTTTTGCGAGTTTAGACCATAACGGAGACTTATTTTGGTTCCTACTGCTAGAATGTTTCGCACAAACGGACAAACTTCCAGACATTCCCGCACAGCGTGTTGGACAAGCAGTAACGTTAACACGTGTCAAGTGGTGTTTCATATATTCTGGCCCCGAAAAATTATAATACGACTCGCCACCAAAACACACACGCCTTGGAACACGGGTAAAACGGAGTGTTTTCGTTGCTGTTTGTCCTGGTATCTTCGCGTTTTCTGTAGCAGATACGCAGGACGAGAAAACACACTGACATCCCGGCCGATCGGTCGGACGCGTGGCTTCGACTTCGTATAGAAAGGCATAAATCAAGCGGTGCCCGAATGAAGATCAGCATGAGTTCTTTTTGGGGATATTACAGATAGAGAGAGAGAGAGAAAGAAAGAGAGAGAGAGAGAGATTGCGAAAGTGAGGTCATGATCATAAACATGTCCAACGGAAGGTACCCCCGGAAGGCGAAAAGACCAACTGCAATTACTCCAGAATGTGATCTTAAAACGCCACCGGTCCGTGATGGTAGCCCTTGTGCATCTGCCTTCGATTAGGGCACCCAGGGAAAAATGTTGGGTCCCATTCTTCGTTGTTTTTCGTGTGCCCCATCTCGTCTTGTTGGAGACCAAAAAAAAAGTAAACGGGGGAAACCATAAATCATGCACGCTCGCTCAACTGTCTTGCTGGCCAGTTCCCGTGGGCTGTGATCGTTACGGGACGACATCAGGAGATATGGGAGTTGAGAATTTGAAATCATGCAGATTGCCAATCGTAAAACGTTCGTATGTCGGAAGATGTCGACACACACGATATCGGAAGATTTCGGGCGAACTAAAGGGCCGCTGAGAGCAAATTGAGTGGTGAAGGTAATTAAGTTTTATAAAGAAAAACGACACACTTCCTAACAGTTTAATGTGTTGCCTTTCCTTTCCTTTTTTCTCTCTCTGTCTCTTCTTGATCCTGCTTTTTTGGCTCTTTTGATCTAATTACGATTGGGCTTGGTGTTTTTTTCTTTGTGGTTTCGTGCGTGGAAATGGATCCGAAGAAATGCACATAAAATAAATAACAAACCAATCTACTTCCGATAATGTCAGGCAACACGTACTTAAAGCTCCGTGCCTTCCGATGAGGTGTGCAACAAAGCCCAATGCAGGACACTGCAGGACAATGCAGCAAGCACCAAGAATGGGCGGTGAAATCATAAAAATTATATCTGACAACTTCTTTACGCGCGAATTCGTTGCGAATCAACGGTGCGGACTGAATGGAACCGAAAGATCGTGTCCTTTTTTGCACGTGAATTTACTGTCCCGCACATGATCCTGGTGATACATTCCACCAGGTGATGGGGTACGCCTGGTGCGTACCTTCGGCAGGAGGGCTGGCCGAATAATGTAATGCTTAATTCGATAGGATCGACCAACAGCGGGGCCGGGTAAACGATGCTGATGATTATGATGAAAAATTACAAACCTCATTAAAAAGCGCAAACAAGTGCAATATCACTC
Organism: Anopheles rivulorum; assembly: GCA_018908115.1. Taxonomy (NCBI): domain Eukaryota; kingdom Metazoa; phylum Arthropoda; class Insecta; order Diptera; family Culicidae; genus Anopheles; species Anopheles rivulorum. Next base: position 5,685 of record STHB01013083.1, on the reverse strand, counting down.
AAACAAAACACATGCGCCCCGCAAGAACGACCGATAGAGGGAAAGAAAATTCGCAACAAAAAAAAAGAAGAAAAACTCCACCCCACGGTTGGGTCGGGCATTGTTGGCATCAAAACCTGCCATGCGTAAGCAAGCGGAAACGGAATACCAAAAAACCCGAAGCGAGAAATATCGTCTTTTGATAGCGTACAATTTGCGTATCACCTTTATCATGATCGTGTACGCGTATCTGTTGCTGCCTTTCACCCGTTTGGCCCTGTGTTCGCCTTACGCGCCCGGAGAAAGCGTAATGGGCGGTGTCCTTACGATCAGCAACGACGCTGAGACCAGCTGACTGTCAATCACCGGTGAAGACACACACAAAAGTAGCAGCAGCAGACTGGATGAACTGAACCTTGGCAAGCAGATTCATCCGCAGAACTCCGGCGGAACGGGATCGTTCAGTTGATCCTTCCACAGCGCCACCGTTCAGGTGCCTATCATCATTTATTATTGGGTTTTGCATCCAAAGCGACCGAAAAGGCCGATAACGTCACCTGGGGTTTTGTTTTTCGTTTTCGTTTTTGTTTTGGGGTAAAAGGCGCACACTAACTAATTGCGAAAAGATGTAAAAGCGTCTGTATGCGAATATGCTAAGCAGACACACACCGGGGCAATGATGGTGCAGCATAAATATATACACACACATAAATGAACGCGGACGCTCGATCGCGATCAAAGGGCGAACGGTCGTAACGTTTTTAATTTTTGGTTCCCATCGTAACGCAATTAGCTATCTGCCGGGTAGAAAGGGGTATAATTTTTGTTAATGCTTCCCCCGAAAAGTGTAAACTGATCATTTGTTTTTATCATCTATTTTAATTCGAAATTAGTTGTGATCGTATCGCTGCTGAAACTGATTTCACGCTGCGCTGTAATAAGGGCTGTAGCTCTATATTACATTATTCCAACAACATACCTTTTTGCGTCCTTTGCCATATCGCTGTAGGAAGAAAAAAGAGAGAAAATACGTTAAAAAAACTATTGAAACATGAGACATTTTAATAGAAAATTATTAAGTTTTTCATAAATAGTGCTTAATTCTAGTGAAATCAATTATTTAACGAACAAAAATAACACACTTTTTATCACATTTGCTAGTTCAATCAACGATTTCCAAGTAACACCTACACCCTCGCTGTGAGCGTTGCTGAATGATGAAAGCTAAAAATGTATTATCATTCAACCCCCCCCCCCCCCAAACACTTGCACAGTAGTGGGGTGTGGGGCCTACAATAAGGAAAAAAGGACATAAAAAAGGCGACTTTATTTTTCTGGCCTAATATGAAAAATGTTCAACGATTATATATATTTAAAAACCAAGCTATGACCAACATAAAAAAAAATCAAAAACCAACATCATCGTTATTATTTTGTTGTAGTTAAAAACCACATGAAAGCTGGCGAACAAAACCCAAAACAAAAAAATCAGGAATATCTGTGTTCAATCAGATAGGAACATAAAGGGCAAAAAAAAGAAGAGTATTTCGTTGTTGTTTTGCATTAGGATGTGCAGTTTGCACAATGCACATGTCCTTTGTGTGCTGTGCACGGGGCTTATAAGCGCCCGTTTTTCATTATTTGATTTGCATTTTTACAGCGTGGGTGGGTGAGTTCCAGGAAGGAAGGATGAAATGTGGTGATTTTTAATGATAGATTTTTCTTTTATTTTACTGGTTGTTTGGTGTGGGAAATAGATTTTTTTGTATTGTTGTGCTGTTACCCTACCAAGTGCCGAGTATTTTGTTTAATCAAGCGCACAAAAGGGTTTTTAGGACGATTTATTTCAATATTAAATTCGGTGTATTAAATATTGATGCAATTGTTTTAAAACGGTTTTTTTGGGTCGCTTCTGAGCAATTTTTTACTAATTTTATAACAAAAATCCTAATGCAACGACATTGTATGTAACAAAAAATGCATAATTTTGCACCGGCATCAAAAGGTCATATCCCAGTTTCTCACTCCTTTCCGAGGACATTTCTGTCTCTCTGAGTGTGTGTGATAAATGTGTGTGTTTTGCATGCTGGATAGTTGGATATTTTTATTCTCTTTACTTTTCTTCCCCCCCACCACCCTTTTTTTTGCTTTAAATCACGTTTGTTTGTGTCGCGGTTTGATGCTAACATGGGTAATGATGTACCCATCACCCGCGGACCACGAGTTATTTTTCACAATTTGCGTGCTTCCCACCATTTCCCACCCAATCAGCCCATCCGCTCCCTCTAGCCATCCCCTTCTCACCAACCCCCACCCCCTTTTTCGCATAATTTCGTCGACTGTGGATGACGGCGAACCGATAACATAATAAAAATGATGTTTGAGTTTATGTGTGTTTTTCCATTTCAATTCGTTTTTTTCTTGTATTTTCACGCCCAACTCATCACTCACCCCGCCTTCCCAGCCCCCCAACGATTCTGGTTTTCAATACCATTGTCACCCTTCCAATCTGTCCGCTGGTGTGGTGACGATCGAATGAATCAAACTTCAAACTGGGCTCCAAAACCGCACGTGTGCACTCGTTTCCTTGCACCTTGGGTGATGCATTTATGGGTGACCATTTCAAAAAAAAAACCCCATCCTTTGGAACGTGCACCCAACCGAAGCCAACCTTTGACCTGTGGGGATCAGTTTTTTCGACCGCAGATTGGCTTCGGTGGGTTTCGCAACCGTGTTCTGTTCGTTGGCTGGAGGCTTTTGCAAATTGTTTCCACCTGCACATCAGTGTGCATTCACGGCCAGGAGAGAGTGAGCTTTATCACGTGTGGTGTTTCACGTTTGTTCGAAAAAAAAAAAAAACAAATGGTCCGATCAACCGAACGACGCTTTTAATGTGGCGTTTTGGTTGATGATGGTTAATACATTTTCAAAGCGATCGTTTGTCTTTTTTTATTGTTTTGATTTGTTCTTCTCTGGTGCTAATGCAAATGCTTAGTGCGTGTGTAAAATGCAAATATGCTAGCAAAAGGATACACATTTTAATGAAATCATTTTTAAAATCCCGTTCACATCAACACGGCACAGCATCATCACCGAATCGGCAAAAATGCAGCGATTATTATGGCACAATAAATATAAAACCATTCCACCCTTATAATTGATTTAATTATAAAGCTTAGAACCACTGCACCGGGGTGCCTCACGATCATCAAACCGCAAACCGCGCGTAAATATGAGAGGCAAAAAAACATAAAATAACATAAATTCATTCCACCCGCCAAGGGAATGTTCCCATCGGGCAAAGACAGAAAGCAAAAAAAAAAAAAAACAGATCGGGAACGTGGCAGAGTGGCAGCACTACATTTATTAATAACATCATTTGTCCGCTTGTGCTCCCTTCCATAATATGTCACCCCGTGGTGTCTAACCGCAGCCGAATGTACCCACAACAGCCCACAACAACACACGTGGGGCCCGGTGGAGCATGTGATTTTCCAATGTGATTGTGATTGTGCGGGAAATTAAAATTTTATGCATTCGCCCATATGCATCACTCCACCGAACCAACCCGGCCACCCTAACCCTCCCTTTCGGGGTCCGGTGCGCTTGGGTTGATTGTTCGGTGGGTGGTAGAGCGGTCGGTGTTTGGCCAGGCAAAAATTGTAAATTATAAAACATTAAAAATAAAAAAACCAAATATCCGGTTCACCCGCCACAGATCGTTCCATGTGTGTGTGTGGGTGTGTGTGTGTGTGGTTTTGTTACCATTTTTCCTGTTGTGTTTCCTGTGGTGTTCCCAGAACAAAGCTGATTAGGCTTTCTGGTTGATTGAAAATCGCCCAAAGTTGATGAAGCAGCAAAATTAAAAGTGCAACAATAAACGAAAAAATACGCTCAGCTAAATCTCGTTGCAAACACAGAGAGAGAGAGAGAGAGAAAGAGAGAGAGAGTGAGAGAAGTGTATCCGTTAAAGGTGCACTTTAATGCATTCCATCCAACACTCGAACGTTATGGCACATGTTACCAGTTACTAATGCACAGCAACCACCAACATCAAAGCTCAGTTCGCATCAGGGCAGGCAAAAGGACACTTGAAGCACGAAATCAAAATATTAATTCACGGCATGTTTCTGTTCTGGTTGCAATTGATAGAGCGATGAGGGCTCAACCGCAGCCTAAAAAAAACGAAATCTATCGCCAGTGGACCGAATCATTATCAGCCAACCGAAAAACAAAACAATGTACCCGCGTTGTCGTGAAGACAAGAGTGATTTTGTCTTCTTTCAAATCATTGCCAATCAAGTTGGAGTTGGGTGAGTTTTAGCGTTGAATGATTTGTGTCAGCCACCAAATTTTGTCACCTTTTGGCCTTGCGGTCCTGCCGGAAATGGACCATTAATGTGTATGTGTGTGTGTGTGTGTGTGTTTGGGCCCGTAATCAGCTGGCCATTTCCGGTTGCAATTGATCGATCGGGCTTAGGAAATGAAGCAAAACTGCATTCGGAATGTCATTCCCGAACGGAATTGCATATTTGAATTGCTGTTTGAATGAAGTTTGCCGTCAAGCTTCAATGAAACATTGGGCCTAAAACTGTTGGAATGAGTTTGTAATCAAGAATATGGTACCAATTTGTTTGTTTTTTCTTCTTTTCCCATTCGTTTCAAACGAAATCCCATTCAAACCTCGCACACCGTTTGTTGCATTGGCCGCGAAATGATAGAATTTCTTAATAAAAAAAAAAATAAACTCCGCTTCAAACGCTTCAAACCGTCGATCGTGCGTGAGCCGAAAACACGATCAGCGCTCATCACAGGCGCACATTACTGCGCACGAGCGTGACACCGATCGGTGGCAAGAAAGGGGAATGGTCTCCGCGTGTGCTGCGGAATTCGGTACGTTTACAGTCGCGGACAAACTTCTTGACCCTGAAAACCGGTCCACGCTCGCTGCGCGGCAATCTTCCATGCCCAATTCCCTTTTATTTTTTCGCTCGGTTCTTAAGTTGCTGGCTGGTTCGGCTGGTTCGAAGGTTTGGCGTGTTTTTGTACATTATTTTAGCCTTTTTGCTATACTCGGTTAGCGTTAGATTGGTTGGAAATGGAATGGAGCGCACACAGAGCGAGAGATCGCTACGGAAACGAATCGGAGACGGCATCGGCTGCAAGAAGCGGCTCAGCTGGGAAAGGTGTTGGTCACCGTCAAAAAGGGTTTCCCATGGGGTGGGGGGATGGGTTGGGTCTGGGTGTAATTGTTTGCGTAAAAGTGAGGAACCCACCGCCGACGGACGTGTTGTTGCGCCCGTTGCGTAATATTTGTTGCTTTAATGTGTTCATCCGGCGACGGTGTACAAGCATTACATTTCATCTCCCACCAATGGAGTTTCTCACAGCAGCTGCTGCTGCTGCTGCATGAACATTTAAGCGGACCAATATTCGAACGAAGCATCGCCACACACAGAGAGACTTCCGGATAGAATGGTAGACGGAGGTAAAGTCAACGATCGCGGTTTGCAAGATCACCGCAACACGAAAAAAAAAGCGCAACCGAGATGGTGCGCACGAGGTCACCAGAGAGCAGCCAAAGCTGTCAAATGCCGACTTGCATCCATCCATCCATCCAGTGCGCCATGGTGCGCCGTGACCTAGAGATCCACAAATTCATTAATGAGTGGGTTGGCAAGAATCAGGCAGGCCGTTGGGGATATG
>STHB01013056.1:0-13361 GCA_018908115.1 Anopheles rivulorum | reverse complement strand
TTAAGTTTGTTTTTGATTCGCAAAGATATGCTTTGAAAAATGGCGACGATGCACGAATGTCTAACAATGGGAGTGCTCGAGGATCACAGCATTGACGTAAGACAAGAACGATGTTTCTGAAAACGTATGTAAAAATTAAAATTAAAGAAAAAATATTTAATTAAACGAATAAATGATTCATAAACAATAAAAAGTTTAAATTTTGTAAATTTGAACGAAATAAATATGTTGTGAAGCATTGCTCAAGGTATTACAAACATAATGGGGTAAAATGTTATGACGAATTATTGAAAATCTTTTCATCCTTAGGTATATCAGTTTAATTATACCCAACTGTATGATTGAAAGTTTTCAAACAAATATTTAAATATATTTTTTTCAATCATTATTTAAGATTAATTTATTTTCAAATAATATTGCGAACAACCACTGTGCAAATTATACCAGTAGTGATGGCTAATACGGAGTTAGAGTGATACCGCTCCGAAATGATTTAATCCCATCCATAACAGGAACAGTTTTGTTTTTACAGAATGTAGCCATTTTAATGATTTTTTTCAGGTTACAATAATAAAAACGTGTGATTTTATAATAAAACAATTTCAATTTTAGTGAGAAAATCTTTTAAGATGTAATTTAGTGCGATTTGCTAATAAAAGATTCAAAAACTCCACGCAGAAAATTACCAAAGGTACCATTCGGTCGCTGTAGGGTGAATTCGAACCATTCCCAACGGCTGCATGTACGCAAACGAACGTTCGCTTCGCTCCCACTTGCTGTCCAACCGTTTGAAGGCTCGGATGTGTTTTGTTTACGCTCGCGCGACACCATTTCCTGATTTTCCCGCGTGTGTTTTCTTACGTTCGTAAAGGCAGTTTGGTATCGTGTGATATCCTAAGCAAAGGATACCCAGTGCAAAAGAGTGTTTTTACCTACGTGGCCCGTAAAAATAAGTGCGTTTCTGTTCGCGAAACCCAGCGCGTGTAACGATTTGGTAATACAAATATTCGAACCTCCATAACAAAGTTGTTGTCCCCACTGTTTACTGAATTGTTGATCGTGACAAGTGCCAGTGTGCCGTTCTTAAGTGTTTTCTCCGCTTAACTCGCTCAGCAACAACCGTATCAACATGACCTCGACAAACTTCACGGTCGGATTTGGCGAAAACTCCAAGGCCTCCAGCAAGTAAGTAGAATATCTACCGGTTCCAGCAGCGTCGGAGCTATTCGGCTGGTTTAGTTGCGGAGTTGGTTTTCTTACCATAACCGTTGTGTTGTGTTGATGTTCGTTTTTTGCGCCCCGGCTCTTTCTTCTTCGATACGCTCTGCTTTTGGAGCCTGTGATCCCCACGAGCAGAAGGTCGACGTGCTCGACGGTCGGGACAGGATCGCGCTCGATATAGCGTTCCCATTCTTGGGGGGTTCTGCTCTCGTTCTTGTACGAGATCCGCATTTTGTGCAAGTTTGCTCACGCTAGCGACGACGGAGAGAAAAGGAAGTTGGACGAGGGACATTGCCAAATGCGGTGGATGAATCTTAGGATGGTGCTCGTGCGTATGCTGAAAGTACACAAACCAATCATTTCACTGCATACGAAGGAAATGCTTTACGTATGGTTTTACATCGCATATTTTATTGTACAAAAAAAAAACAAACACAGCAAAATAATATTAATCTCGTTTATTAACTCCACAAGCATTTATAACGCGTTTAAACGGTGCTGAGAATTGATTTACGACCGACCTGAAGCTATCGGTAAAGAACATCTTTACTGCCGTGTTGGTTGCAATTCCGAAACCCATTAAAAGTTTAAGTAAATGCAAATCGTGCTGCTACTGTGTAGATGAATTAATCTCGCAACCATAAAATCACGCACAATAGTGCGTGATTAAATGGTAGTAAAGATTGTATCTTGCCATTCTAGCGCACAACAAACTTGCTTATCGCTTCTTGAAGGAAGAATACATCGGAAGGGTTAGGATAGGGAAAAGAGGATGGAAATAGTTTATAACACACCGCAGAACGCGATCATCCAAACCCTTGTCACTGCGCCCATTGACACGATCGGATTGGTGGTGAATGATGCTAATGCTTGCAGAATGCTTACAAGTCGGAAGAATTTGTGTTTGTTTTTGCTTTATTTTCCCGCAAAGGGACACTCATCGCTCTGTGGGTAGTAACTTGGGAGCACAACACTGAAACATAAGCGAGTACCTTCCGCTGATAGAATTCCTTAAATTCTTCACCATAATAACATGAACGGCATGCCGTTTTGTCCACTCTTCTGTGTCGAACTGTATCCAGACCGGGAATCTGAATGATACCGCGTTGTCTCGCTTGTTGCTGGACGAATCGTAAAGATCACTCGTCGTAGCAAAGGAAGCAAATTGTTCGGGACTGGCCCTTTAGAACCGGGGAACCACGAACTGGTGCTAACCAGTGGGATCGGAATGTGGACCTGATTGTGGTCTGGGCTTCAGATATGCTACCGTTACGGTGTGTATCGAGGGTGCGAGATACTCTTTATATGCACACCCGGTCAGATGAGTTTTATTGTTTTGCGGTGTTCCGCGTTGGCCACGGATCGTGAATCTTTATGGTGGCTAAGGTTCTCAGTCGGCTACCCAAATGGCAATTGGCGATTACATTGGACCATCCATGTGCCTTTCCATGTGGGTTCTGTGTGCGTTTCGTTGCTTGTTTCCGGAAACTCTAACGCCGCCACTATTAGGACAGACCCCACCGTCCATCGATTGCATTTATAGTTTTGCAATGCCGGGCACCACACGATCGCTGCTGGCCCGCGTGTGGGCTGCACCTTTGGCCACAGGTGGTGGTTTAAAGCGAAAGCATTCAATAATTACAAACTTCTACTGCTTAGCACACACGCATCCACATAGACGTACGTCAGGATTGCTTGCGGGGCGATTGAGTCTTACCCTCTAACGGCTGTGGCGTTTCGAATGGTTTAAGCCGGTTTCTGCTTGTTACCATTCTACGTAGGCACACCGAGCTTAAACACCGATCGGAAGGGGTTACATACGTGACGTGTAGTTAAGACGCGAACAACTCCTTCTCACCGTACTCGAGGGGGGCCCATTTTATTATTATTTATTTACCTGCGATCTGAGGGCAAATTGTTGTCGCCTTTTGTCTTCGTAGCGTGGTGTGCGCATTGCGGAAATCTTTATTCCGCGCTTGAGATCGGTCCATTTGAGTCCAAAGGGGATTGCGTTAGTTTTTGGCGATCCTAATCTACCCTGGTTCCTGCAGAAACGGTGGGATTTTTTGCATTTTCTTCTCCTGGCGGTAAGCGCTTTACAGAATCCACTATCTTCAAGGTTACCAAAACAATACACCGAGCCAAATTCAGCTGACTGGTGTGTGTGGTGGAGTTTCATGAAATTATAGTCATGTTTTGGTTTTGTGTGATGTTTGCTGATAGTTGTGTGTACAAGAATCATGATAATACTGCACCAGAAACAGCTTTGGGAAAAATAATTAAATTATTTATGTGTGTGAATTCATGAATTTATTTATAATGTTTCTGATTGGATCAAATACTGAATAACTGTTTTATTTTATAATTTGTTGCCATTTTCTAAGGTAACTCTCTGACTTCTAAGACTTCTGTTTGGATCTTATTGGCAAGTAGGTCTAGTAACTCTGGAGATTTCTTTAAATTTCACATGATTTGAATTCACTAGTTGAGATTTTAGACTTGTGTGGCCTGGTGATGACCATACGGAAGCAACCCATGACAGATGATTCCCTTCAAGTTCCCTTTTGCATTCAACAAATATACAGAAGAACGTGATTTTGAGTTGATTTTGAGCTGACCCATTTCCTATTTCTAATCATCAGCCTTTACAGTTATTGGTCCATTTATTTATGTTTGGCGATCATGCTTTTTTGTGTTAATTGGTGTGACACACAAACATTGAGCTTCTATTTGAAACCAACTCTGCGTAAATGGTTTAAAACTGTTTTACGATCAATCAGTAGCTTCTGAGCGATACTGTGGCTATAAATATCCCGGCCAACTTCGATTATATCTGTGACTCTATCGATATTTTTGACAACAAAAAATAGATTTAATTTTCCACGGCCTAAAATTTTATGACATCACCAAACTATGCTACCCTATCTTTTAGGATCTTTCCTTCAGCTGTACATTTTGCATAACGGTTGCACAAGATGATGCTTGTGTCGGATGCAGTCTCATGCAATAACGCCTCCCATGAACTGATCGCTTTCTTTGCCAACTTTTTAGACGATCAGAGCATAGGCGGGTGAAGCAAAGGGCAAGTTTTGCCCGAACGCCTCTGAAGTGGTTCCAGCACACAGTCTCCTAGCGAAGGAATGAAAGAAGAGCAGTTTACAATCTTTGACATGGTGCAAACAAGAAAAAGCATTCGCGTTGGGGTTTTATGAGTCATGATGCCGCCGCATGCAGGAAACTGGTGTGATGAACTGTCTTGAACTCTCGTCTCGTCGCGATTGTTTTGAACCGCACGCATTGAGGGATGCGTAAAATCCATTGCTCGATCCGTGTTTCATCCGTGCGCATCCTGTCGAGGGAAAACAATCTCTGTTTTATTGTTCTTTCGTTATTCTACGCATTTGAAAAAGGTTCATCCTGTTGAATAGTTTTGTTGGAATTGCTAGCTTGGATTTATTTACTTCAATTTAATGAGAACTTCAGTTATGGATTATTTCAGTGTATATATAGCCCAGGACATGATCACTACGCTTGGTGTAACCAAACCAAGGAAGGAAAGAAGGAAAAGTATTTCTTTAGTCTATTTACAAAACAGTAAATTAATATCAATTGAAGTCTTATAAGAACGTTTTATGCATCTTGAATTGAAAATATTTTGAATCAAACATTTAATTATAACCTTTAATTAGAAAAATTTCAATAAACATTTAAAATCAACTTATAAGTCGGTCATAAATATAGGTTTTCATTTAAAAATTTAGTCTGTGATAGGAGTTGATTTCGCTAAGCATCAAATGAGTCGTTTCCACACTACCACTTCGCGTTAAAGAATATTTCTTTTAGGCACAGCTGACCAAATAAAAAGTAAATTTGGATGAATTTGCATGATCCACTGCTTAGATTTGTTTAAAAATATACTATTAACCAGAGACAAACTGTGGAAAAATCCTAGCTCTAGGTATTGAATCACATAATTATTTTTAAGATTTCACCACATTTGGCGGCTCAGTTACAGAAATGAGTAAGTAAATTAAAATACAAACCTCGTCACTATCGTGTTGCACTGCTGGTAACTGCTTAGTAAACTAATATCAACTTAGTTGACCAAGAGTAAATAAAATATTATTTATAAACTAGGTAAAAAGTTGGCCAAGAAATATACCCGTCCATCATTTTTGATAACATGTGTTCAATCGGTTAGAGCTTTAAGAAATTGTTTTGTTGAGATTTAAAACTATATTTACTTTTTTTTTTATTTCGGCCAACTTTGAAGTTTGAATAATAAATACATTAATATGTTGATTTGGGGCGGCTCGGTGGTGTATTTGGAAACGGCGCTAGTCCCTACCACGACCGGATCGGGTTCAAATCCCATCCGGACCGTTCCCCCGTAGTGAGCACTGACTATGCAACTACGTGGTATCTAATAGTCTAGTAAGCCATTTGATGGCCGGCATGACCTGGTAGGTCGTTAAGCCAAAGAGAGAGAGAGAATATGTTGATTTTGTTTTTCAAATATTGTAAAAAGAAACATTATGGTATAATACTGTTATCCATGTCCACATGCATCAACGGATATTGCAAGGCATTTTGGTATAAAATAATAATTTCTTGTAAATGTATCAGTCTCTCCCGGATCTCGTACTGTACGTAATCCAATACCATATTAAAGCTATTTAAATCTTATGCTCTCCGGCTTACTGTCTAGCCAATAATCGTTCTCTAGGACAAAGTGTGACGTTCGTCTGGCTGTAAAAAAAAAAGCTGACCCGGTGGACGCAGTATGTTCTGTGTGAGTCACCACAATATTCTGTCCTATCGGTTTTTAGTTACATTTTTCCATTCTTCGCATGCGGTCTCAAGTGTATTCTTTTACCAAGAAAGCGGCAACTGATCTTCGTCGTCGAGAAGGGCATTTGTTCGATGTCGTGCCACTAATTGATTTCTCCCTGGACGTCTGGAATCACTGTAGACGTTCAATGGAAGTGGATGTTTCAATGTTAAGTAAAATCAATTCTTTCCCCCTTACAATGTCGCCTTCCCCGTTGTTGACTTGTCACCTTTTCTTGTTCTATCTGGTGGATAGCAAAAGTTCACGAGATTTGGGACTATTCCTTCGAGTGGCTCAGACGAGAGATATCTTCTTTCTGGTGACACACCTTCATTGTAGTAAAGAAAAAAAAAATGAAAAGTTTCAATCCCACCCGATTATCATAGGTCCATAACCAGTTTCGGGTTAGACTTTCAATTTTCATCCCACAAAAAATGGGAAAACGTTGGCGTCCCTTTATTCCCGTACAGGGCAGAGTCGTCTTTGTCACTGAGCGCGATGAGTTATGGTTTCAAGATCGTCTGTGATCGTGCTGTTGGTGTGCCTACTGCATACCGATGACGGTGTGTAGGCAATTGATGTCGCGCCGTTCGAACACGTAGCAGACCATCCGACCGACCGGAGTAAAATGAAAAAGAAGTGTCCAAGGATGGTCCTCCAAGTCGTTGTTGTGGTTATGGGGTTTTTTTTTTGCAGAAAAGCATTAACTATGCCATTTAATACTCGGCGAAGAATTGTTTGTGGATCGAGGATGAAGAATAATGTTTCCGAGCCGAAATGTTTCTGCTTTGGCCGCTCGTTGGATTATGTTTCAATGTGAGGAATAGTATTCCAGCACCAACCAGGGGTTATCGTCTTCGTTTGAATAATTACTTCGTCCAATTGTCGGCACATTCTACTGCGCTCTTGGGCGGCTGTTGGATTGGAAGAATATTATGCACATTTGTGCAACTCTGGACGATACTGGCCTCGTCCAGACAGCTCATAATTCATTGCACCAGGCAGACTGAGAAACCTTCTTCCCGGACTGCCGTAAGGACTGACCTTTCATCTTGGCGCTTGGCAAGATTTATAGCGCGTGCATGGCGGGAATGATTGGCACTGGGATGAAAATTGCAGAAAGAAAAAAGAACGAATCATATATTGACAGGCCAATGTCATTGGGAAATCGAGGCATGCAATTGGCGAGAGTGATTGGCACACCGGTGCTAAGTGGGAGTCGTTTTCTGCTGCAAGCAAATCCATTTAATGCCCCAAGAACATGAAACCTCCGAAGTTGGTTTGAATGGGTGGCCAGTTTTTGCAACACAAGTATCAAAAACATATTCCCGGAGTTTCGGTTAGCCGCAAGTCGGTTGGCGCGCGTGTAGGTTCAACAACTTGTCGCTGCTGACGGTGGTTTACGGGCGCATGAGTTATTAGATCTAAGTGGGATCGTAAAAAGCCGGTGAATGAGGGAATATGATAAGCTTTTACGGTATCTATTTGTCACATTTAAAATGGCTCGTCTACACCTTTTTTACATGCATATCAGTACACGGCAAGAGATAAATCAAATACGATATCCGGCCTTGTTTTATTTTTGTTTGGCGATGTTTTCGAATGACACATCGTTTAATTAGCGATGTAGGGGATAAGGATGACTAAACTGGAACTCGTTGACCCATCAGAAAGCGTTGATGAGGATGAAGACATTCCATTCAAAGTGGAACATGATTATGAGCACTGATGCGTGCCGCTTCAATGATCGTAAAGGCGACCCGGCGAAGTGGAATTGCGTGCTTTGTCAATAAGAAATCTTAAAAATAATACTCCAATCGCAAGCGCAAACTTCACCCGTCATTCGCGGGCAAGAAAGAACGCACAATAAGTGGTGGCGGCGACGAGTCAAATGAGATGTAAAACCGACACGATCCTATAAGGAGAAATAGTAAACAGAGAGCATGTTCTCGTGGGGGGTTAAGAGTCGCACTTGAAAATGGCAAACAAAAAGCGACCAGCTCAGCTGGCGACACTGTGGGGAATGCAGACAGGAAACAGCGCTCTACGCTCTTTGGGTGAGTCATCGTGGTTTTATTTCAGAACCAGCTTCAAAGTCGTACAATAATAATTTTCATGTTGCTTGGGAGATGTCCCATGATGGGGTGGGCATTTAAATGTTTTTTTTTGTTGCAAGATGAATGGGGGCCTGGCGTTTGGTCTGATGAAGGCAATGGATCGGATATAGTCTGGGCCCTGATTTTGGAGTTATGATATCGTAAGTCGTTACGACCTCAAAAAGACAGCAGATTTAGTAATCGAAGATTGTTTTATTTACTAACTTATCTAGTTAAACTCCGATCTTAAGAGCATTTATGAGATCTCAAATATTTTATAAGCGTTTTGAATCCTTCGATTGGACTGTATTAATTGACTTGAATTCTATAATTTTTAACGGTATCCCAAAACAGCTGGAATATGTTTTTTCATTTTGCACTACAGTTCCTTCTTGCCATATATCTGTGAACTGATTCGTTGGCAAGCTCTTAACGCGACCTGCACCTCACAGAGATGCTGCAGATGTTTGCGCTCATTAGCATCTCCATCGTCCCCATTTATGTGTTTTTTTTTTGGTTATTGGTTTGTCGCACTTTTTTTGCACCAGTTTTTTTCTTTCTAGCTTTTGCAAAAGTGAAGATACATGCCGGACATCGGGCATCTGTAGCCAAATCTGAACCAAATAGGTATCGATCGGCATCCAAACCGTTCAATTCGCGGCTGTGTCCGTTGGCGGCCCGAAGGTCCATCGAAGAGCTTTGCAACGCTTTTAAAAATCGATTATCGTTTAAACGGAACACTTGGGTCAGCATTGGAGTATGTGTTTGTGTGTGTGGAAGGGTAGGAGGTTGGGGGGAAATCATCGGGTTTGGGAAGTTGATATAGGCGAGAATCGTAGTCTAAATGAATTAAAGAAGAATAGCAAAACCAAAGAGTGAAGAACAAAAAAAAACGCAGAACACAACTCAACGTCAACCTCGATGTTCGATGTATCTCCCGCGCACATCCAGTAGTAGGAGTCCAGGTTGGTGTTAAGAGGTGAAGTGTAGAAATCGCATGCCGGTTTGCGTGTTCTTTTTCTCTTAGGTCGTTCGTTGAACATAAAGCATAGAGGCGGACCTCTCTTCCCCCGGGGTCTGTTCATCCGACTACCGACGAGGAGAGCAGTCATAGTGGAGTGAAGAAGAGGTATAAAATAAAATAGAAATACCCCTCCATAATTCTAAACCCTCACGTTCGTGGGTGGCAAAAACACACGGCTAGCCATTGAAACGTTTCCAACATAGTATGGTGGACACGATGCGGCCGGCCACGCTAGAAACAAGTGGATGTTGAAGAAGGGCACTAAAAATTGATTTTAGACTACAGTGGCACTTGGATGGACGGTTGGATGGGCGAACCCAAAAGCGAAAACCCGGTTTACCGGACGTGATGATCCGTTGGGATTTCGGTTGACTCCCGGAGAGACTGTTCTTCTGTCGACCGGGCTGGGATCACTGCCCACCGCTAACGGTAAATGGGAAATCCGCACAGGTGGTGGAAGTTGAACCGAGACCGGAGAGTTCCAAATCAGTTCGGGACGTTCCGACACCTTTCACACACAGGTCGAAGCCACCGACAAGGGTTTTTTTTATGTTTTCAGGTCTCGGACCGGTGCAAGAATTCGTTGGGTAAGGAGATATTCGATCGGCGGTAATTGCACTTCTCCCGACACCGATTGACTAGACATTTTATTTAACGGTGTCCAACAATGTCCGGTCACTTCGTCAGGCCCTTCTGGTTTCTCCACTGCCGAACGCACTTCTAGCAGCCGTACTTGTCGAACGAGAGAGGTCGTGCTTCTTTCACGTTCAAGGACAAGGAGGAATGCCGGGCTGGCGAAGAAAACATCAGCCATCTACCAAGACAAGGTCCTCTGGCGAAGTTGGCGAGGTTGTTTTGTTTTGCCGATATGTATATCCTCCTTATCCGCTTCCCAATGATATGCAAGTGGTTTGGCAGCAGCACTAGAGCAACTATGTATAAGGAGAGATTGTTTGACATAAAATTTAAATTCCAAATTGGAGAGCGGCTTCAGCTTCGTACGTTATTTGACACCAGCCTTATAATTCCGTGCGCCCCAGAAACGGAACGTAGCGAATTGGAATACACACCCATCGGGCCTCGGTCGTTGGACGCTATTTGGCAACAATCAATTGACCGGACGAGATAAGTATAACTTCTGTTTTCGCCTTTCACAATCGATTCAAATTAGATGCCAATGTGCTATCAGCTGGCTACACGGTGCTGCACCAACTGGTGCTGATGCCTTGAGAACGACACATTTCTGCTTCGAAGAGAAGCCGCCCAGCAGTTTGTTTGTGGAATGTGAAATCTTTGTGTTACTTTGGCTATGATTAAGTCGTCGTTTGGGTGACCCCCCTGTCCGAACCATCCCTGTTCCGGAATGTGCGACACTGTGCGGCCGGTGGAGAAAACATTCACCACAAACATTTCTGCCATCAAGCTTCCTGAGGTGCCCCGAGAGTGCATCTCTCTTAACAGCTGGCAGGGCAAGTTCGGGAGTGGATGTTTAGACAAATATTGACCAACGCGCGCGCTCACCCAACACTCCACAGTTCGAGATGTACACTGGTCATCACCGGAGAGACGGACCATCGCAATGCAGCCGGCTCTTAGGCCGATATCTTCGGAGTGTAGCTGACGGGTAGTGCGGTTTGGACTGGATTGCGGTACTACCGACACTGGTGTGTGCGCGCGGGTCGCAATGTGGGAACAGTTTCTCTATATCTTCGCTTCATTCTTTCGGCCCGCTTCACCAAGATAATTGAGTTTGCTCAAAGCTCAACAGTGCAGGTCACACCGACAATAATCCAATCCCCCCGGGTTGCAGGAGAAGAAGAACTCACCGACGCTAATAGTTAATGGTTAATTTCTTCTTGCCTACTTTCTGTGGTGGGACATCACGATGGTGAGAAAAATGGTGCCACCCGAGTGGAGAAATTAATGTCGGATTAAAAGAAAACAACCACGTTTCCTTCCTATTTTTTCGTAAGCCTCCATACTGCCAGTTGGGTGAAGAGTTTAATGTTTACCTTGTTTGCACTACAATCCGGAAGCTACTGGTTATCAAGAATAAAATACCATTCTACAAAGTTAATTGTCGCTTTGCTGCCACCGATTGAATTGCTACTTGATAACGTCTTTGCTGCGTGCCGGTTGTAAGTGATCGTGCCGGCAATCTGTTTGACGTTTCGCGGCCATCGTGCAGCGATCTTAGATGACATTGATTTTTGCGTGACCTCGATACGCTGTTCATCGCAGTTGTGGTAAATCAAGCAAAAAAAATCTTTTATTTATTTTTTAAATCATTTGCGACAGAGGATCGCCGGAACAGTTGCGTGACATGTTAGAATTTATGAAGCACAGAAATTAAACAGAAAAGGATCGTGTCGGCGCCTCACCGACGTGAATGAAACGTTTCTGGAACAGATTGTGGTTGCAGAAGGTGGGTTTTGAAAAACAATAAAACTTGTTTAATTTGTTTTCGTCTAATTTATTTGCCTGCGACGTTGATGAATACGGTGATGACCTAAGCAAGTTTTGTTTCGTTTTGCACTTTTTCTGCACGAAAAGTTAATAATTTTATCTACCGAGCGCATCAAATGGATTTTCTAGTTGGGTGGTTTTTGCTAATTATTTTCATTCTAATGAACACGATTCATAAACAGCGATCGCGTCATTCAAACTGTGCATGTACAAGCAAACAGCGTGAATTCTGAGTGTTGATCATTGTTTTTTTGGTATGTAAAAAACTTTACAAAATGTTAATGATTTTGTCTGCTGGTACAGTTTGAGCTGGAAATCGTTTCACCTGCATATTGTTCAGTGTGGTTTTTGTGATTCGTCTCAAGCCAGCTGCTGCTATAGTACTGTGTGTGTGTTTAGTGCCAGAACGGTTCAATCGCACGAGACGTGCACTACTCGGTACGATAATTTCGCACCATGCGTGTCCATTGCTTATGCCTAAAGGTCCATTTTGCTTTTGGTTTGAAAACGATTCGTTCTGCCGCTTATCAGTTCCGGGCTGCGTTTGCAATGACGTGCCTTTCCTGTTGGTCGACTTGATCGCACGGGACCAGTCGCGTTGGTCTCGGTTCGGGGCCGGGTTTGTTTGCTTTCCGAATGAATTCTCTGCGCGTTCGTTCTTGGAGTGCGAGAACGGCTGATTAGAGCCTACCAACTGAATAGCGCAGTACATATGAACCAATCGTAATCTGTTTTTTTTCCTCCCGACCATCAACCCTTGCCCACACGGTGGCTCACTCGGCAGTTGCGTTCATGCACACCCCCGAACCAGCATTAAAATTATGAAAAATGTCACCAACCGTAGCTGACGTGACAATATCACCCTAACCGCGTTGCGTTGGGGTTAGAAAATTGAGCAGAGTGTGGCCAGACTAGGCGACGAGAAACCCGACTTCACTAGAATTACTATCATTTGATCGAGTGGCGTCGAACGAATGAAAAAAAAAAGTAAAGTAAATGACAGATTAAGGTCGGCGGCACCAGTGCCATGGGCTGGATATCGGTTTCCTTTTTTCTCTCTCACACGTAAAAAAGCGAAACAGCGAATGAAACGGAGATCGAATCCGATTGTGACTTGGGTCCGCGGATCGATTGGAGCGTTTGTCACGCGATTCGTAATGTTCTATAGGACGCCGGCCGGTGTCCGCGTGAAGTTGCGTTCGATTAATGGCGTGTTTATGGACACGTGCATTTAAACCGGCGTCTTTCACAGACGCGTCGTGTCAATGTCCGATGGTGGTGGACGGCCGTGGTTAAAAGAACCCCTTTTTTAACCTTAGCGACACGTGTGCGTGTGTCTGATGCAAGGTAACGACAGTTCGTAAGGTATTCATTTGTCCATACTTGATAGCACTTTACAGGGGGGATTTACCTATTGGGTTAATGCGTGAGCATAGGTGCATCGAATTTGGAAAGGGAAAGTAAAATTATGTTGTATAGAAGGGATGTGTTAGACAAAAAAAAAACCCCCACCCAATACGAGGGTGTTTAATTTTCTTTAATGTTATTCATGTGTAATTCCTCTAATCATTATCAGCAGTATGTTATGTTCGCCTAGCTACAAAGTGTATGTGGCGCCTAAGGCTGCATTAGATGGAGCTGTTTTAAGCGCCCTAGGTGAAATTGGCCATCGCATAACTGTGTAATTTAAATATTTTACTTACCGCCAGATACGAATGCCTAC
>STHB01013027.1:0-13367 GCA_018908115.1 Anopheles rivulorum | reverse complement strand
TAAATTTGCACGTGATAATAGAGAACAGTGCGCTCGCACTTTTTGCCAACTCTGGCGACAACTTTTACCACGAAGTAATTTCTTGCACAATTTAAGTCATATTTGCATGTCGCCATTTTTTTTTTTTGTAACGCTGTAGGGGGTCCTAAGCTTTCCTTCATTTCTGGGTAAAATTTTCACTTTCACGTAGCACCGTTTTGGGAGGGCGATGTGTCTGAAACACAAAGCGGCACTTTTCCTGTGGTAATATTACTTCTGCCAAGGGTCACAAAACGTGTACCAACAGTTGATATGTGTGTGAGGTTTTTTTTTGTTTCATTTTATTATAGTTTTAGTTGTGGCACGTTTTTACCCGAACTGTTTCCTGCACTGCCTGCCCCTATTAGATGGGAAGAAATAATAGCGAAAGTGTCGAAAAAGTTTAACTTTTGACCGGTTTTTTTTTTTCTTTCCCCCGAGTCAGCAATGAAGTTGCCGTCGCCTCTGCTTTCCCATCGCATTTGTAGTAAAATTCAATTTTCAACTCATAAAGATTATTTATTCAATTTGCCGTGGCGGTTGCTCTTTCTAGCGCGCTGTGATAACGGGATGGAGGGGGGTGGGGGAGGGGCAGGGGGGTCCGGTTTGTGAAAGGAAACCTTTTTTTTTTGTTCAAACGCCTGCATTTTCAGGGCTTTGATTGGAAGTTTTCCATGATCGTTTGCACAAATAGGCACTCAAACTAAGGGGAAGGTGGGGCAGAGGGGGCAATTGGGGATGGCGAGAGTGGTAGGGAGGGATGGAAAAGTTGTGTTTTGCGCATCCGTTGACTTTGTGCGAGGGCGCCGATTTTATTAAAGGCTTGTTTTGTTGTTTAACGATATTTTTGACGCCACTGCCGCCAGCATAACGACGCGGAGGTAATCTGAATAATTCGATTCCAATTTGGAAGTCCAATTTAAGTTGGACGATAGAAATAGTAGCCAAGTTTGTACGCCTGTTCCGTGGAAACGATGTACTAATAGATTCGCGTTCGTTGTCGAAATGATTTGCAAATAATGAACACACTTTCCGGCACAGAGCGACAGGGTTACTCATTCGCTAACGACCCGGCAAAGTAAAACGTAAAAACATTTTCCTCCAATTATCACCTCTGCCCAAGGTAGATGGCACAATAAGTAGCTGATGATTTAAATATTTAAACTGTTTTCAAGCATCGCCCGCCCAAAACAAACAGCAATCATTCTTCATTCATTGCTGCGTTCACCCGAACGATTCTGTGTTGTGTGTCTCCATCTTTTGCTGATTGTTTTTCACCCCGAAAACGTGTGCTGTAAAGAAAAACACGAAAATGCACAAAATAAGCACGGGATCTCTATTAGCTGGAGCACTTTGCCGGTGTTGCCGGGGTCTGGGGGACGCTGTCTCCCAATTGGCAAGAACAACAGTGCGCAGCTACAAAAGGCAGGGTAAAAATACAAATGCTCTGGCAGTTAAATAAACTACACCCGTGCGCATGTGAATGGTGCCCAGTAATATTGTCTGTAGCGAACGGATGAAAACCCGCACACATATACGTTTCAGCAAAACAAACCAACAACGAAACAATGGTAGATTTGTTTGGTAGCTTTTGAATGAGCCCCGTCGTATGGTTGCGCATGAGGCTACTACTGTACTGTCGGCGAACGTCCACCATAGAACGCCGGAAGTCCTTTAGCGCTACCGTTTGCAATGTAAGGTGTGGTTTTTTTTTTATTCCCTCTGAAAACATCCTTAGCATTCTTATTACTACTTCATTGCTATCCTGCAGTTTTCACCGGTAATGTCCCGTGACGGGACGTCGCGACGTCTGGTTCGAGTTGTCGAGCAAAATTGTCACAGATGTGGTCTATTTTTTGTTTTGTATTTTGATGGCAGTTAATTTTCATTTCTTGCTGTGGTTTTCATCAACATACAGTAAATGTTACTGAAAAATGCTTTTCATTTTTAAATGTGGAAATATAGCTTAATTGACTTTCAGACCGTGGGGTGTGAAAATGGTCTACGAAGGTAAAAGAACCAAAAAACACCATTGAAAAATGATAATTTTGACTCCTTTTCCAAATGCAAAAATTTTACCACACGTTAGGCTAGGCACAAGTCCTTTTCTACCTTTCTACCGGCGGGAAAAAATAAAAATAAAAAAGGTGCGATGGGAATTGTAAATAAATCCGTACCAAATCCATCCCGTAAATGGTAGCCTTGGCTAACCGACCTTTCAGGAGTGTTCTGGCGAACCGTTACACGGATCATGTTACCATGTAACCAACGAATGTCGGCTTGGTCGGATATAAAACAAGCAAAAGAAAACGAAATAGAACCATAAAACCAGCATAAGAAATCGAAAACGGACGGTTTGCCACAAAACGACTGCTCAACCTGTGTTGTTGCGTTCGCGTCAGAAGGGTCAATAAAATCTATTGATTTGTTTTTACGTCTTCGTTCGTTTCCACTGCTCCCCCCCCCCCTCCCTCTTCCTTTGGTCGAGTAGGGGAGGAAGTGGGTGGAAGGACTCGTATGGCTCCACCTCACGGAACACCGACTTTGGGGAGTACTGTTATCCTTGCAAGGATACGACCACTAATTAGTTGGGGATTATTCGGAAGTAATGTATTCCTTGGAAGAAAGTGTGAAGGTGTGCCTGGGAAGTGAGTTTCTCTTTTCGTTGTTGTTTTTGTTTTTGCTTCTTGATTGTGTTCATTCGCTTGCTTTGTTGTTTAGCAAGCGAAATCTCTCTCTCTTTCTCTCTCTTTCGCAGATCGTTTATTAACTAAATAGACGCACATACATACACACACACACAGAGCAAATCGCACCTTATCATCCCACCCCATCTCGGGGTGGTAGGTAGCACAATCCACTGGGTGTGCGTGTTAGTGTGTGCAAAGTAAGGCAATGATTAGGGCCGACGTTGAGGACCTATCACTTTTCACGCCCACTACGGCCTGTTGCCCTTAGGCAAGGATATTTTGGGGCACCGCTCCAATCATTGGCCAGGAATACCTAAACTGAGAAGGCGACAAAAAAAAAACCTTCGCCGAAGATCAACGATGTGGGAATTGGTTGGCTGGTTGGTCGGTTAATTGGAACGAATTCAATTCTCGCCTCATTTCCCACGTGACACCCGGTGACCCTTAATCCCACTCGCCTGCGTCTAAGCTTTTGTGTGCCTTTTTCCCTTAGCGTGTCACAAAGCAAGATTTGGCGAAAAGTTATTACGGCTTGCAATGGTTAAAGGAAGATGAGAAATGAGATCAACCAGCGGCGGTGAGAGAAAATTAATTATATTTTCAATTACTACAACAAGTAACTCTTGCACGTTTTGCGCTACCCCTTTTAGGTCGCATTTTGCTGTTTCTCAAATCCCCTGGCCGTAAATGAGCAAACTGCTGCAACCAGCAGGGTTGAACGTACACTGGGCAGGATGAAAAGGAAATGGAAGTTTTAATAATAAATCCAACCGATTCCGATTGCAATTGATTTGAAGCTAAATGACAGCCCGTTCACCCCCTGCCTGATGAATAACTCATTTTCTACGTTTGTGTGCATTTTGTTGAGCGGTTTGACTGCAACCATCGATGCAATTTTGCCCGGGAAATCGATAAGAGCAGCTGAGTGCTTTGGTGGTGGGTGCCACATGGTTGTGCATGGGGAGTTTGTGAAATTGAAATTAACCTCACTCGTTCAAATCTCCTGCTGTGCAAGGTTGCGATGCTCGTTCTGCCACAAGTTGCACTCATTTTCAGCTCATTGCCTCGCAACGGTGACGGTCCCCGCAGTACGGTGCGCAAAATATGAACTGACGTTCCAAATTGCCTTTATCCGCCGAGTTACCCGGTTGTCCCCGATGCCCTCGGTACCGGGAACGGGATGGGAAATTGTTTGCAAATATGCGTGCATTCAAAAGCACCAAATACCGCAAACACCCATGCGGCTATTTCACGAATCGGATGTACATTTGTATTTGGCGATCGAATCGGCAATTGACGGCAGCCTAACCCGAATGATTAAATAACTTCCGGTTTTGTCCAACGTCAACCCAACGTTTGCAGGCAATGGGAAATGGCCGTCCGTACGGTTGAACGTCCGTCATCCGACCCGGAAATGGTATGGATTCCCTCACACCCAGATCGTATCACGCCGGGTGATGGGGTTGGATAATTGCAGCAATGGTGATTCCTTTCCGGTGAGCGGTGAAATCGATACCTCCGCCATTCTCGCACCAGATCGAACACCGGAATGATTAGTGCTGGTGTGTAATAATTAACATTGACCCAAATATTAGAGATGTCTTTACAGCACGGAATGGATTCGACGAGTGTACCACGGTATGATCACGGTGTGCGTGTGAAATTGGACGAAATTATTCACCGTGTCCAATAGGCGCTATGGATCGGACGGCAACAAAGCGAGATCAGACAGGGAGCTTTTTTTTTTCGTTACTTCCGGTGGTTGTTCTTTCGGTGTTCAACAACAACAACAAAAAAGACCGATGATTGAATTAATTTGCGTTAATTAGTGCATTCAGTCGGAAGTGAGCGCGGTACGGTACGATGACGACCTTACTGCCTCACCGTACCTACCATTCAGGGTCAAACAATTTTAATTAAGCATGTCACTGTGTGTGTTTTTCTTTCTTCTTCTTTGGTCTTCTTCAAATGATGGTTTGATTACAAAATTCCCCATTAGTTTTTTTTGGTAGCGTCCCATTTGCCGAAAATCCATTCTGCGTGTAAAGTCGTGACGTAGTTGAAAGTGTCGTGACACGGTTTAAGCTGTGTTTGCTGTTGAATATTTCAAAAAAGGACAATTTCATTCAATTTGCAATTTAACGTCTAAAGGAAAAGGGAAGCAAAATGGAGATCCACTCGGGAAAAAAAGCCGATAAAAGCACATAATATAGTGCTTGGCGATCCCTCTACCACCATGATCCGTAATTCCAGTGATTACGCCCATCGTGTCGACCCCCAAGGGGAACCGATATTTACGAAAAAGAAAACTCCGTAATGATCATGGCTCATTACGGCAAGGGGAAATGAATCAAATAAATAATGGTACCCTAATGGAAATGAAGCAAAGCATGTTGAGCAAATGAACCACACCCACAGAAACTGGCTTAAAACAAACCAAAAAAAAAACAACCGAAAAACGAAAATACGGCCCAAAAGCAATGTCCTGGAAAGATTGCCCAGCCCGTCTCCCGGTGCGGGAGTCAAAAACCAATATTCAATAATTTTATTACACCCAGTCGAGTTTGTAAAGCCTCTGTAAATCATCAATCATCGGTAAACCGATCAGTGTTTTCGGAAGGGCATCGAAAGCACTCCCCTGTCAACCGAAGCTGTGAAGCTTTCTCTTTTTAACTCCGTCTACAAGAAGGAGCCCTACACTTCTTCGCGCTACTCGGGCACAAGAATGGCGTGCGGAATGTTTTCACATTTTCATTTTTTTTTTACTTTTCATCACACTGTGTTGTTGTTTTGACTCGTCCGTGCGGGTGCTGGGCGTACCGGTAGGGCAAGGCAACACAGGAAAAACTCAATCCAATGAGCTTTCATTTCCTACCCAGAGGGACCGGACAAAACTGACGTGATCCGTCCGACTGGTGAATGAAAAATCGTCGATCCTAATTTGATTTTCGTTTCCTTATATCCTCCTGTCGGTGGCAGGTGGGCAACCGCCGATACGGAAGTAGACTCCCCTCCCGTGAGAAAAAACCCTGATGAAGTTAGCAAATGAAAAATTGAGATCAAAATGGTACGACCGAACGAGCCGCCACAGTACGGAAACGGAACATGGAATTGGTGGCAGGGGTTACGTCTGGTTTTGGTGAAACCACACCGTTCTTGTTCGGCCCACGTGCGTACCGTTGGCTGATGACGAAACACCGACCAGAGACAGTCTACTGTCATCGGTAGTGTATAATCTTTTTCGCCCGCAAAAGCTTCATCACGCAAAGCCACACAACCACAGTAGAATTTGGAGTAAATGAGGGTAGACTGCACTGTAAAAAATAATGTTCTAACAAAACAGCCCTAACATACCGTTCGCCAGTTAATGCAAAATGCGACACCAGCCCTGTGCCGTCCACGCAAAAGGTATACATGGAAAAGTTTAAATTAGAATCCAATCAAACCACCTTTTTGGGACAGAAACCACCGGAGTTTTTTTTTTGAACCGTTTTTCCGCTTCAGCCCCGAAGAGATTAGATGAAACTTTTCCACCCTTGGCGCGGCAACCGCATCAGCCGCTGTAATGTTGCGTGCGTGTGTGTGTGTTATGAGGTTTTGTGATGAAATGACCAGAACTCAATCTAAAACCCCAAAGACAAGGGGCACGAAAAAGCCAGGGGGGGTTTGGGTTTATGTTTTTCTTGGGTGAATTATTTTTCATAATGCAAACCGCAAGGCTCTCGGTGGTGGGTCACTGTTTGGAAGGTCACATTTTTTTTTTTTGGGAAACGCTTTATCATACGTATGAACAAGGTTCATAATGTGACAAACAAGCTTGTAAGTTATGTGATGCTTTCATTGTGTGAGCCTATCATTTGCGCGGATCAGATATAGTGTATAGACGAAAACTCGAGAAAAAGGTAATTTTTGTGGTTTTTTCACGAGAAAAATGCTTTGTAAAAACTAATGAGGACGGGGGAAAAAACTCATTAAACAACATAAAAGTTACCTTTTCTACAGGCTTTTCATCCGTGCACTGTATAAAGTTCTAATTTGTGGTAATGAATATTTTTTTTCCATATACCACCGGAACCGGAAATTTGAAAATTAATTAGTTTCAGTTGAAATTTTTAAAGAAAATTGTATGATAAATAACATCTGAAATGTCATCAGTATTTTGTCTATGAAATAAGTGAAAATCAATTCATTTTAACAAAAAAAAACTCTTTCTGAAGAACATAGGATGAAACATTCATTTCAATATATTCACTAGTCTTTGACAATTTCTAGGCACCAATTTGCAATTAACTTAGACTTAGAGCTCCGAACATATACGATTTTCACAAAGGAATAAGTCTTTTGGCAGTACTTTATCTCTTCCTCTTACGAAACCGATCAAAACGATCGGTTTCCGATTTCCTTAAACCCTTTTTTCTAAGACTTCGATCTAACTAAAGTAAGCTACTTCGATCTAAGCACTAAAGTAAGCTATTTATGGTATGACTAAAAGAAATAGTTCCAGCAGGTACGAACATATCAACTTCTTCAACGTTTCGCATCGATCGGTACACTTTCGCGTGCTAAGAATAAACATTTTTATACACCAAAATGGTCCACACATACGGTCAAGGATGGAAAGGGCAAATAGAAAAAAAGCACTAGCGCGCGCAAACCTAACCTGACCATCTAGAACACGGGCAAACGCTCCGGTTCCGGTGCCGTAATGAGAATTATGAGAATGAAATCATTGTTTTTACGAGACACAGCAAAAACCACAACAGCATACACTACCCCATCCGCCACACACACACACAGGCTAATGTAGTTAGCTCACCAGCACCAGATCTGGGCAAGTTTGTTGGGTAGAGCAGATCATCCAGGTACTTTCCCCTAAATTGGGAACGGAGTGAGAGAACATTGCCGCAATCAGGTTCTTCGCCCCCCCAGCTCGCCAAACAGCAGAACGATGTGGCTAACGGCACACAAAACCCCGACCGAGGTGCCTGTAAGGCGTTTATGTTTTATGCTGCTGCGACACTGCTGTTAGCTAGCAGCAGCAGCAGCACGGCAAAATGCCCGGTTTTGTTGCTCGTATCAATTGCGCATACCGAAGCATATCCGCCGCAATTTATGCTTCGATGTGCAACACACGCCAAAAGCCACAGGTCGGCCGGTCCGGCCAGCTGGAAAGCAGGGAGCTGATTACGCTGCCGGCACTGAAACCTCGCACCGAAAACTACTTCCCTAACGGGGGTGCGATGGAAAGCGAGTAGTAGAAAAAGTATCCCAAAATCCATGCAAATAAAAATACCCACAAAGCAAACTAGCGCAGAAAGTAACCCCATAAAGAAATGAACAAACTCATACAAAAATATAAAATTGCTTGCATCGATGGTCGACCCCCAAAGCACAGATAGAACAGAAAGAATGAGAGGGAAAAAGAGAGAGAGAGAGAGAAGAAGAAGAAAACGGGACAAACACATACAAACCCAGCAGCGTACTGTATAAATATTTACATCCCTTGTTCTCGAACTCCCCCTTCACTCTGTTTTCGAAGCCACTTATGCCAACACCCAACCACTACCAAAACTGTTCCCGAACATTTACGTGGCTGGCCCATCTCGATTTGCGGGCGATGATCGCCGCTTCACGATCCGACCAAATCCTCCAAAAGGGACCATCCCCTCCCCGTAGCGTTTTATTGCTCCATATCGAGGGATTTCTCACCTGTGGGCCAATTTGGTCGTGCGACAATTTTTGTGTTTGCCTCCTTCTTTTTTTTTTGGCATTCAACCACGCCGCGTGCCAATTCTGTGGCCAGTTGTCCATTTTGACGTGAGCTGGGCAGCACGAATACGATACGATTCCATTGCACGGTAGCTGTCCGTAGCTGTTTGCTAGTGGAATTTATTAAAATACCGAACCGAAGTGTATGTGCCCTGAACTGCATCCGCACCAGCGTAGGTGGTGCATAATTTAATTGAGGTAATTTTAATCACAGCTGCATACCCACAGTGAATTTTTCACCGTGAGTGCATGTTTCGGGCCACATCAACTTGTAAAGTAAATTTGCTGCACAAAAAACGTACGCAATGTTTGCAACACGCAATTATAGTTTACGATAAATAAATTACAATAGTTGGAATATTATTTCTACCACTGTTATTGTGCCCGTTAAATGCCTGTTGTGTTCATTTTTGTGTTCTCCATCAATTGCCATGCCAATTGTCCACGGTGAAAAAAAAACGTCCCGAACAATGGCGATCGTCGGACGTGCATCCACCAGGGGACTAAACACGCTAAAACGTGGCACCGTTTGTTCATTGTTGTGTCCTTTTTTTTTTTTATTCCATCGCCCATTCATGTTCACTCTGTCATCACCCGATTGACTGGCTTTATGCTGCATGTGTGTTTCAGGGCGAGTTTTGTTTTGTTTTGTTTTGTTTAACCTTCCCAAAGCAAATGTTGCCGGATTGTGAATTTGGATGTGGTGCAACGCAGTTACCGAAGAACGGGATTGGGGGGCAACAAAAAATAAAATTGACACAAGATAAACGAAACGGAGCCGGGCGTTAAAGAAAAACATAGACAGTTAGGAACGCGCCCGCCTGATAAGAGTGTGCCAAAAAATGTAAACCGAACAGTTGCCCTGTTCGGGGACCCTTCTACAGCGCTGTGCAGAAGTGTTTGCGTAATATGGGAGAGATATGTTTTTTTTTTTTGGTTTTCTCGATTACCAAACTGTGTTTGGTGTTTTGCACGTTAGTCATACACAAAGTAAATTTTGCGCAACATATGGTGGTGATTAAAGCAAAAACAAGACGGGTTTCATGAAAAAAAAAAAGTGAAAATACTTTCGCGTGGTTGGTTTCCCAACAGGCTGGGAAAACTTTTTTAGCAGCACTGCTAGAAGGGGGATAAAAAAGGAACAGAAGTTTTGCCTTTGAACAAGTTGCCGTGTATGTTTACACTATATTATGGGATAAATTTAAACAATATTGACAGCTTTTGGGTTACTTTATCAATATTGCGATTAAAACGTAATGTGGTTGATAAATTAATATAATGGTTTTTGCATAGCGACTCACGAAAAGGATAGAAAGAGCCCAGAAGATTGTCTACCCATGAGGTGCTGATGTATACATATATTCAGTGTCTTCGACACATTTTCTTTTCGTCGGAGTGAAAGCTAGTAATTTTCTAGTTTGGCAATTTTCAACTAATGACAAAATGGCGGACATTTAAAGTAAAGTTATCGATTTTTGGATAGAAATTTGTTATTTTAACTAGCAAAAAAAAAACATTTCTTTCGAAACAAAAAACCCGCAGTCAAGTCCAAATAAAACGCCTGAGAAATAGCTGCTGATTGATAATAAATAGTTTGATAGGTTTGAAAATTTTCGTTGTTTTAAGAGAAAAAAAAACTGTGCAACATTAAAGATTTTAAATTTTGCATAGGCACGAGATTGCTCTTTTTAACTTCATTACCGGTCAGAGTATTGAAAGTTAAGGCAGATGTTGAGAATAAATATTAGGATTCTTTCATGAAATGTTTCACGGGCGACAATAGAGAGATTGCCCTAGATTAGCTTTTTGACGCATCATCTAGAGCAGTTAGGGAATTCATTAGGCTTAGGAAAATGAACTTGTAATGTAATGAACTAAAAAGGACAAATGAATACACAGTAGCAAAAATGAAATTGAATGAACTAACACTTAACACGGCTTTCTCTTGATCTTAAACTCTATATATTTCGCAACCAGCAACACTTCGCGATATTTCGCACAGCAGATATTTCTAAAACTCCATGTGCCAAAAGAAATGAAATACAAAAAATACATAAAAATATGTTTCCCTCGTTGAATTGCCCTTAAAGCATAGAATTTTCCACAGCTTTCACCTTGAATGCAATCACTTTCCAACATTCTATTTCACTCTCGCGGGCAGCACATGACTCTTACCCTGCGGTTCATGGTTTTGTTTCGCAAAAAAAAACAGCTCACCATCGTCACGCGCGCGCCAGTAAGCCATATCTGTATCGATTACGGACAGCAGAACGCCCCATCCATGTACGCCCACTGGTTTAGTCGCCCAGCAGCAAAACAAACTCTGGTGCGGCAAGACGCACTGCAATGAACAAACAAACCAAACAAAAGCAAAAAAAAAATCTGGAAAACTGTTCAAAGAAAAGCGAGACTTTTTGGCCGGAGGGGTGGGAGGGTGGCGGGGGGGAGAAAAATAGACACACAACGAAGATAAATGATGATCAAATATAATTTGACACCGGTGTAATCTGTTGTGACGAAAGTATTGCTCCCGACCGTCCCCATTTGCCTTTCCCACCTTTTGTATTATACACATTTTGGCTTACAAAAAAAAAAATAACGAGGGACCACAAAAAATACATTAGAAACTATAGGGAGCAGAATGAACAAACTGCAAACAAACAGCAAAAAAAAAAAAACAAAAGCTCTGACAGTATACCCGGCTAGCGAACACAAGAAAGCTCATCATCTAGCGTAAAAGTTTTATCTGGGACGCGTTTCAGTTACTTTTCAATAGCCTCCCGTGCATAATCAAAACTTTGACGGAAGCATCTAATCGAGTCCTTTCGGGTGGGTTCTCTAGTGTGGGTCGGGTTGCTAGCGCTCACCCTTCCCTTTTAATTTTTGTTTCCTTTTTTGTTGCAGCTTCGCCAAACTTCCAGCACCACCGTGCTCCACACTTTAAAATGTAGGCACTTTACGATTATTAACGAACAAGCGTCCAACAGAAGCAGAAACAGAGCCACTTAATGGGCCGCTTTAACTCCCACTACCTTTATACGCCTGGTCGCGATGTTCGGAAAGTGTTAGAACGGGTTTGCAAACACATTAAGCGAGCGCATTCGTGTTTCGATAATACTTCACTCCAAAAACCCATAATCTGTGGCTTTGGGTTTAATCAAAGATTCGCAAAACTGGTGCTTCAATTCGCCTGCGTATCGAAACATCCTTTTAACAAGTGGCGCAACCTAGCAGAGCAATTATGGCAAAGTTTTGAACAAAGCTTTTTTCCCGATTTTTTCACCAAATTACAGGATTATGGTGTTAATATGTGACGATAGTTGCTTCACAAACACTACTATTTCCGACCTGTTCGAAAAAAGCAGCTCGTTCGATTAATATGTCCGTGGCGCTCGCTCTGCTGCTCGTTTGTCACCTTGCTGCGGTTTCACGGTTACGGTCGCTTGCCTTCGCTTTACGGTACAGTGCTCCAGACTCCGATGTTTAATCAAAGTTGGATGGACCGGGTTTTTTTGGTTCTCTTCTTCTTGCAGCTCGTTCGTTCACTTGCCTTTGCTGCTCGCTAACGCCCGGTACACAGTGTTGAACTCAATGCTCTACAGGTTTTTTTTCCTTTATCATCGCTCCATGATCCCAAAGCCAAAATCAAAGCACACCATCCGCACCAAAGCATCTGCTATAGTGTACTGCACGATTTTAAAAAAAAAGAAAAAAAGACCATTTTACAGGTGTGTCACCTTTGGCTGGCCTTGTGTAACAAGCAGTAGGAGAAGGAACAAAAAAATAAACAAAAAAGCAAAAAAAAAAAAGGTTAAAAAGCTCACCCCACCCACCATACTCGGATGTGTAAAGGTTCGCATCCGGAAACCGTTTGCCTCCTGTCACCGGAACCGGAAATGAAAGTCAACGGACCGACCGCCCGAAACAACCGAAACAATTACAAGCGCAATAAAAGTTGTATCCTCGGGTGAGCATTCACAGCATTTGTGATTTCACTCTTTTTTTTTTTTTTGGTTCTTTTTTTGTGTTTTGTCTACTCCCACTGCTGCTGCCACAACTATTACTAGCTAAGCTTGAGAAAAAAAGAGTTGGCTTGATAAAAGCAACTTCGGTCCGTTTTACCGTATTACGCCTGGCCCACCTTCCCCCCTTTTTTGTGTTGCTTCGGCTGCAAGTGAGCCGTTTGGAGGGAAAGAAAGAAAGAAAAAAAGCACAACACCAACGACTACTCTACAGTTCTACTTCAAAACTTGTTCCGGGGGGAGGTTTGTGTGTGTGTGTGTATGTGTGCCGAAAGTTGTTGCCTTTAACATTCACACCCAGAAAACCCATCGAAAGCCGGAACGGATTGTGCAGCAGCTTAGAATGTGTATCTCGGTTCGACATTATCACTCGTATCCTTTTGTAAATCCCTTAACTGTGTTCCTTTTTACTGTTCCACTGTTGTTTTTTTTTTTTCGTTAACCTAACGTATTGAAGGTGAAAAGAACAGATTGGAGATGAGAACAGAAAGCATCCGAATTTCTTATCTGTAACGTATTTGTGCTCTGTTCTGTTCTACATTCGATGTATGCTCTATCTTGGAAGCTTTATAGACTCCTTATAAAATAATGCTTTCGGAAATCATTACAGTAAAACGTGTTGAGTATTTGTTGCCTTTTCCGATGATATTTGTTTAGAAGAATTCTTGTTTTTTTTTCATCCCAAACTGTATGCATTGGCATTTTACCGTTTTTCCACGTCCTGATGAAAGCCACTGTACGCCCTGTACTCGTTGCATTCCACACTGGGAAAAGCAAAAATGCATTGGAAAATGCTTACATTGGCACACGGAACTATGCAATGTTTGCAATTCGGATCTTTGTTTGTATGATCACACGGTTCAGAATT